>CABHPH010130845.1:22848-48282 GCA_902168325.1 Peromyscus nudipes | reverse complement strand
CACCTGTCAGTGGGCCCTGGCTTGATTCTGTGTCCCTCTGTTGTGAATACTGCAGGTGTTTCTTTGTGAGCTCCCATTTGCTATAAGAATAGATCTGGTGCTGAGGTCCAGTGGATGCTCATTTTTTCTTCTCTCCTCCTCTGGGAGCCACATCTCCTAGCACTGGGCTTTGCAGGCTTTGGGAGAAAGGTGGCACAGGAAATGGAGACATTCTTCCTGTCTCCTTCAGTACGTCTTTCCTTATTTCTGTGCTCTGTGTGCTACAGTCTTTCACTTGGATGCCTTAGCTCTTCTACAGATATGTGTGCATATGGATACGTCCTCAGGTTGCTCTTTCTGGGAGGGGTAAGCACTGCTAACTTTATGTTCTTCATGGTGGTACTCTACTTTGAATTGTCTTCAGTGATAACAGTGGGTCATCCCTCGAAGTCACACAGAAGTGTCATGTGAAAATGTATCTCATGGATGTGAGAACACCGAGGCCCCAAGGCAAATCCTGACATGTCCTGCAGGGCCGTTCAGTTAAATAGGGCTCTATTAGTTATGTTCCCTTGCTAGCACTTTGCCTGATATTGTCATGTTTCTTTTTTTCCTTCCGTAAAGAAACTTGATTTATTTTTAGTTAACTGTATTGAGGGAGATGGGGAGAAGGAGGAGAGCGGAGGTAGGGAAGGAGGAGGAAGAGGCAGCAGAAAGAGAGAGCTTTCCCTTGGCATTGCCTAATACCATGTCACACATCATTAGTATAGGGAGAATCGACCCTTCAGGATGCTTTTATATCTCAAGAAACCTTCTAGAAACAGAAGTCCTTTTGGCTGACAAAGATTTTAGCTAGATGTTGTCCATGAATTATATGACTGTTTGTTATAGATACAAATAGCTTTAAACATACTAGTTCATATGTAAATATAATGCTGGTAAAATAGTTAAGCATGCAAGCTCACAGTGTATTGTTTAGCTTAATTTTGGGAACAAGGGTGCTGTCAGAGGAGAAGCCATGCCCTGTCATAATCACTTTGTATGCTTGGCCAGTGTTTCCTAAATTGTGCTGCATGCAGAGAGCCAGCTCCACAGATGACCATGTCACTTCAGGAACCCATACTCCTTAGTCCATCCACTCTGGGGAATGGCCTTGTATGTTTAACAAGTTTAGCTGTTGAGAAGGTCAAAACAAACAAACAAACAGACCCAACTTGCCTTCCTGCCATGCTCAATTTGGACTCTGTCAAATTAATATTATATTGGAATGGTTTTGTCAGTAATATCCCTAGACTGTAGAATATTCTCTGACCACCCTGACTTCCTTGTTAAAATCCTTAAGGTTCATTCCTGTGTTCTTGCAATCTTGTGTGAAAAAGGAAGTTGTTTTGGGTGAACTATAGACCTCTACCTGGCTCCCCTCTCCACAGGAGAAATTACAGGTTTGTTTAAGTCTTCAAATGAAATGTAAGGCGGAGGAAACCATTTGGAGTCTGGTTAATAGCAGGGAAAAGACATCATTGCACCGGCCAGACCAACGTGTGACTTTGACCTTTCACCCAGATGGATTCCTGAGAACAGCGTGGCTTTTAGCAAATGTCTGTTATTTCTTGGTGCTAGTATTTTCACTATCAAAAACTCTCTGTCTCAGAAAAACCCAAATAAACCAACAAACAACAAGAAACACACATGTTTTTTAGATGGCTTGCTTTTGTATTTAGTATCAGAACTTGTGCTGAATTAGCATTTTATTTAGCTATTTGGAAATAGTTGGTTAAACGATCATGGTATTTACTGTTTGCTTGTTTGGCATCTTAGCAGTTTAGTTTGGAAAGATCCTAAGCTACTTCACAGAATCCCACACCATACCGATGAAGAAACTGAGGCTAGTTGACCACCTTCCTCCTGTGTCCTTGTTAGTGACAGTGTTAGCATGGGAATCATCAGCGTTTGCTTCTCTGACCTTTGCCTTCTTTACATGTTAAAACAAAATAAGACAGAACCAAAAACCAAACCCAAACTGAGTTAACTGTCTCTTTGGTTAGGTCGAAGATACATAATAGGAGGTAGGTAGATAGCAGTCTATGTTTGCAAAGCCCCTTAGCCTAGAGAAGAATCTCCACAGGACTTCAGCTGTTCCCTTTTTAAAAGGACTGCACTGACCTCAGGCCAGCCTTTTAAAAACTGATCCATTTTAAAAGAAGTCTGTGGAACAGTAGGTCACACCCTGTATTTTCTTCATCTGTCTTATGATAAAGTATCAATGTGTAATTTTTAACATGTCCCATAGGAATTTAATACTTGCTAAGTGATGGTGGGGTGTGCTCTTGCTTACTTATGTAGCTTATGGTTACTTCTATCCAGTTCCAGCTCCATTTTCTTTGTTGAAAGCTGGAGCCCAACTCTCCATAGACAAGGAAGGTAAGCTCCAGTGAAGATTTTTGTTTTGCTAAGTTTAGCCAAGTCAGAGTAAGCCCAAAATATAGTTACCACATGCCTTGGTTTTCCTGACACCTCTAGAAAGATTTGATGAGTTAGGGATCATGGGCGAGATCGGTTGTTTACATTCCTCATTTAGAAAGTAGCTTTAGAATCTAATCTGGTAGCATCCTTGAAAGAGAAGGGCATCACCCTCAGTAATGGGTCATAGTTCTGGGCTGCATGTCCCTGGAAATAGCAAGGAGACACGGTAAAGTCAAGAGCCGTCCAGGCAGCACCTGGCCCAGCTTCTTCATTTTGGCTCCAGCAGTTGTGATCCTGGTCTTAGCTGCCTCCTGAGGTAGTTGTGGGGATTAACTAAGGTCATGGATGTGGAGACACACTATGTGAAAGTCACATTATTACCAGGAATAACAAACACACACTTAAGACAGTACTGTTAACACGGTACTGTCTTAAGCACTTGGCCTTTTGGGTACCTGCGATCCTGACAGCAGTTCTCCTCAGTGAATGGCTCCAAAGCATCGTGAAGCAGAGGCTGGTGGCTCCCCAGTGTCACGGTGACTGACTTACTGCTTGCTTCCCAGGCCTGAGCATCCGTTGTGTAGCTAAAACAGTAGGCTCATGTGGACTGTAAGGTTTCCTCTGTTTGCACACTTGTGATTCTTTCAAATGATTTTTTTTTTTTTTTTGTGGGAGGTCTTTCAGGCCCAGTCGCTAGTTATTAATCAGAGTTCACTCTTAACCAAGTGCTCTGATCATCTTCATGTCGCAGATAAGGACTTTGCGAAGCACAGAGTGATCTTGCCAGCTCTCTAAGACCGCACAGCCGGTAACGAGGGGCATCAGCCTTCTAACTTGGCTCGTGATGGCAGCTAGATAGACATGGATGACTCGCTGGCAGTGCAGGTGTGTGATGTCATCAGAATCTGTCCACATCTGATTAGCAGCATGACTACCAGCCAGCTCTTTAGGCTTTCAGCTGGTCCTATCCTTGAACTCTACAGTCAGCTTTCCAGCATCTTGATTGCAGGGTTTCTGTCCTGGAATGTGTACTCCCAGCCCTGCTCAGGGCTGCTAGGAGGTCATGTCCTGCTGGATGAACACAGTGTGGGGTTTTTTTTTATCTCCCACACTTTTGATTCTTTGAACCCCTCAGGCAGACCTGCTGCTGGCATCTACCACAACTGGGTTTGGCAGGGCTGTGCTTCACATTGCCCCATGCAGGGCAGGGCAGGGCGTTTGAGGAGGCTGCTCTGGCACGGATCTGAACTAGTCTCTCCCCAGGGGAAACATGGTTTCAAGTTGTGGCCTGCTTGTCTTCCACATGGCATGTATGTTGACCCTGGTTTTTCTCAGTATAACTCAACTACTGTCTTCTGGGTGTTTCAGCTTTGATTTGCTTTGTCCTTATTTTATTGTGCTTTCCGAGGAGCTGGTTTTCTTAGATATAGCACAGGATTGTTGCAGATAACTGTACCTGATGGCGTCATACCCATGGACACCACGAAGCTGGGGTAAATCTCAGCTCCATCTTGTTTTTCTGCATTGTGCTATTTGAAGTCTCCTCTTAGTGAGTCTTTCTTAGTGTTAACATCCTCAGTGCCTTTGTTTTTACCAATAACATCTCAGAAATAGCCTTTAAATCCAATTAAATGGCTTGCATCAGAGTTATCAATCTCCTAGGTAGGAATTTTGTGATATCTGTGTGTTGGATACTGAACTTACCATAGAGAATGCTAACATGGGTTAGTTAGACTGAGTCCTTACTTTCAGAGACATAATGCTCTGAAGGGGGAGTAACAGTCACCAACACCCATGACAAAGACAGTAGGCGTTGTCTTGAAATCACAGATAGCAGATACAAGTGCTCTTATCACAAGCCTTGGCCTAGGGGACGAAGCTATTGCATTCAGGATTTTGCACCAAGTTTTGTAATTCTGGTCGCCATTCACAGTCTTACAAATGATGCAGTAATCCTAAGTGCTGCAATGGAAAGGCACCATGAGCTGTGGGACAAGCAGACATTGTTAGTTCTGACCTCCTTTGAGGGAGGAGTACCTTTGCTCTCAGGGAAGGTAGAGAGAGTGGCAGCCCAGGTTTAGAGAGGAGGAGCCTCTTGAATTCAAGAGTTTTCTTTGGTGTATCGTCTATTAAACCTATTAAACTGTTTTCTTTAGTCCAGATACAGAGGTATTTAAATTACTTGGCATGTCCTGAGTGTTGCGGTATGAGACGCATCATGGTCTTTCATATACTATAGAAGTGCAAATAAAATTTCATATTTATGGCCGGCAAACACAGACTTGGAGCTGAGCTAGGGGAACGGTGCAGCCAATTAATGTGCTCTGTAATCACAACGACCTGAGAAAAAAGCCCAGTGTGGTGTGTGTGTCTGTGACCCCAGCTTGGGGCTTTGGAGAGAGTCACATTCCCTGGAGGTCACCTGCCACCAGCCTAGCTGAATCTGTGAGCTCCAGGTTCAGTAACGACAATGTCTCCAAAAGTAAGGTGAGAAGCAACTGAGGAAGGTACCTGATGTGGACCTCTCACCTCCTCAGGCACATGCACACATGTGCATACACACAACCATGGCAATACATAAATCTGGAATTTTATTTTACTTTCATTAGTATAGAAAGACCACGATCCTTTGAATGTACACTGCACATGCACACATACACACACACACACACACATACACACACACACACACACACACACACACACACACACACGGACAGAATCTCTTTTCAGCTTATTCTCTTCCTGTCTCATGTTCTATATAAGTGGTTGGGGGTAGTGGCATATAACTTTGGTGGTCACTGTTATGAAGCAAGAAAAGTACCTTTTGTTTTTATTACATAGACATATTAAAACTATTCACTACATTTCATATGTACAAAACTCTTTGAATCAAATTAGTGAGAAGAACACTTTTCATGATATGCTTATATAATAAGAAAACGATCATCTGGTAAAAGTATGTGTGTGTATGTGTGTGTGTGTGTGTTTGAAGGGGAAGAGACAGACAGAGAGACAGAGACAGAGAGACCACTCTGAATTCTTGTCCCAACCAGGGATGCCTTCTCATAAGAAATATTTTTCAATGTGTCATTTTCAATGTGTGTGGGGATTTCTTTTCTTATGTCCCATGTGCATGCTCTTTGGACTGTTGGGTAAGAGAAGAGGGTAGATAGAGCCCGGGCTGCTGCTTATACCTACTTCAGTTGTGTCTTGCAAATTGGCTAAAAACCATGGTCTTCATTTGCTATGTGTGATGAGGTCCAGTCTTTTGTTTTGTTTGTTTGTTTGTTTGTTTGTTTGTTTGTTTGTTTTCTAATTTTCACAGAAGTACTTAACTCATCAGAGGACTGGGTATGGAAATGTATAACATGTTTGTTTTCTCTGAAAGCACACACAGGCTATTTGTGGAGCCAGACGTGGAAATAATCCTGAATAATCACACTGCTGGCCAGGATGGCACATGCTAACCAGGAGTCTAAGTACCATTTGTAGGGGATGCTCGTAGAATGGGGAGTGTCAAGTTATACGGCATGTGAAGAGCCTAGAGGGTTAAGTTTGCTTAGGTAGCTTTATTAATATATAATTCAACTGACTTAAAGTAGTCAGTTAGCTCAGTGGGTTTGGGGTGTATTGCCAGCATTGTATAATCACCAGTATCACTTCTGAAAATGATTTATCACCTTATATTAAGTACTATACCCATAGACCTTCACTCTTTTCTCCCAAGCTGCCTTTTGCCTCATACTCAACAACTATTAGTCTATACTCTGCTTTGTGATGTTGCCCGTTCTGGATTTTGTGTGTAAATGCAATCAAACAGTGCGATCCTTAGTGGTTGGCTTTTTTAATCTATCATATTTTCTTTTAATTTTTATATGTATGGGCATTTTGCTTGCATGTGTGTCTGTGCCCCTCATGCATGCCTGGTACTTGCAGAGGCCAGAAGAAGGTGTCAGATTCCCCTGACACTGGAGTTATAAACTATTGGAAGCTGCCATGTGGGTACTGGGAATGGAGTCCCGGTATTCTGGAAGAGCAGTAAGTACTCTTCACTGCCTAATTGTCTCTCCAGCCCCATCATTTAGTATGTTTTAAAGGTTCATCTGTATTTTAGCATCATGAGATGGCCCTTGAAAACAAAATTTGCCTATTATCTATCTATCTATCTATCTATCTATCTATCTATCTATCTATCTATCTATCTATCTATCTGTCATGTGTTTTGCTTCTATATATATCTATGGAGCACATGCTTGCCTGGTACCTGTGAAGATACCTTGATACCAAAAGAGGGCATAAGAACCCCTAGAACTGAGGTTATGGAGAGCTATGAGCTATCGTGTGTATCCCAGGAACCAAACCTGGGTCTTTTGGAAGAGCAGCCAGTGTTCTAAATGGCTCAACCATGCCTCCAGAAACCACGTGATGGCTTTTGAAAGTAGAGAATGAAAGTTGTATTATCAGGTTTGTTTTACTATAATAATCTGAAACAGACTGACCTTGAAAAAAAAAAGCATTTATTTAACTTAGGGTTTGAGGAAGGCAAGTGATGGTATTTGTTGATGAATTTCTTACTGACAGAGAATGTAGGCAGCAGGTGACCTCAATGGAACATGCCTGTGTGCTCTCTTGTCCTCTTCCTTTGAAACACGAGGCATTCAATCATGAGGCTCCGCTCTAAGGACCTTTTCTAATTCCAACCACTTTTTAATGTCCTTAACCTCTAAACACCATCTTTGGGATAAATTTCTGTATTTCTGCTCATTTACAGTAGTGATTAAATGTCAGCATATGGTGCCTTGGGGTACACTCAGAGCATTTCCAAACCACAGCAGTTTAACCTCAAAAAGATGCATTAGAACAATCTCTGAGAATGGCTTTCACGAGAGACCGTGGGATGTATTGCAATGGCTGAAATAGAATCGTAGGTTCACAAAGTAGAGTTCATGGTCATGTTATGACAGAGAAGTTGGCAGGCTAAATGAGGCAGATCCTGGGGCTTAGGAAGAGACTTTAACTTCCTGAGACACAGTTGATTGTGATAGATGAGGGATGTGACCCTGTAGTTATAATTTGTGCCACCACGGTAGGTATTAAAGGGTAGCTACAGAATCAGAAGGTCCTCGCTCTGATGTCTTCCTGTCTGGGTGTTTGCTGTATACCTCAAGTAAGGAGCGACCATAACCTTCCCTTGAACTCCTTACCTTCCTATTGTGGATTAGTTGTAGCCTTGAGTGGTTTCCTTATATTCTTTGAATATGGGATTTACATATTAATTGTATAATTGAGTAAACATGGGAAGGGATGTGGGAGGAAGGCAGGGTTCAGTCACATCCTCCCCATGACAGGGATAGAAAGTCAGGGTGAGCCTTACCTGCAGGTCCTGGAGCCCACAGGCCGACCTGGAGCCCACGGGCCAATACAAGCACCATGGCCACACAGTGGAAAGTGTGCTATGCTTTTTATACACTAGTAATATTTACAATCAACAAAAACCACTAAGGACCGTTCAACAGTGCATATCTCATGGAGAAGACAGCCATTTTAATGTGACCATTCAGATGCCAGTTTGGATGAGAGTACCATTATTGTGGACAGGAAGTATACATTAGTAAAAAAAACCTAAGTGCAGACTTGTACAAAGCTGCCAGTATGTGCCTCTCCCATGGTGTGTTTAATCCAAAATTCTATCTGTCTGCTGAGCCTGCTGCTTTTGTGTTGGCGATTTTGAATTCCAGTCTCCTGGCTATTATTTTTATCATGATATGAAGAATCTTGTTAGGGAATATAAGATTCTCTTTTTAAAGTGGTGAGCAAGAACAAACCTCACACATGAGAGATGGCTGCTTTGAATTTCAACATTGAAGAAAAAATGGACATTAAGAACATGTCAGGCACTAGGACCTACTGTCACCGGTGGCTGGAGAGGGTAGCTCAGACTCTTCCTGGATTATGCTGCAGGTCCTTGCACACAGACAGGCGCATGTCGCCATCTCCCTGCCTCACCGACCATTTCTTGCTGTCTTTTATCTGATGATTTCTTTTCCTTGTTCCTTTCTAAATATTACCTCCACTGGGACCTAATTACTGCTGTTGGAAATGTACAGAACATCAGAATGGTTGCGGACTCCCAATGTTATCTTTAGCTCTCACAGAATATTAGGTACTAATTATAGACATCCATTGTATATACAGGTATAAAAACTTTTCCAAGTTTGTTGTCAAATTGCAGTGAGGAAAAGTCAAGGAAATAGTTCTCATTAGCACTTGAATTTCATGTAAAATTCCTCCCCAAGGGTGACAATATTGAAGAAATTGACTTTAGGTTCTAAAAGCAAACATCCAGAGCCAAACCTCACCTTTACTTTTCCATTAGTGTTTTTGTTAATGCTAAAATTTTAGAAAAGGCTCTTTCTTAGTATATAAAAAAAAGCTCTGTAGAGAACACATTCTTTGATGTCAACAGCTTTGTTGAATAGCCATATTTAAAGAGGAGTTTAATTCAAACGCTAGCTCATCGTAGCATTTTCTGAAAATCTAAAAGCAATTGCTGTCATTGACATGTAACTGAACACTGCGATTTTCAATTCCATGTGTACAGTATATGAAAACATACACTCAACCAGAGTTCGCTTACCTGTAGAGAAGCAAGGAAACAAAATGCTATATAGAAAAAAAAATGCTATTTCTGTTTTGAGGATCTCAGGAGAGACCTTTTCTATCAGTTAATTCATTTTCACACGTTCCATCAACACTGAAATTGTACTTTTTTCTTTCTTTTCTTTTTCCTTTTTTTCTTTTTTTTTTTTTTTGAGGCAGGCTTTCTCTTGGTAGTCTAGGCTGTCCTGTAACTCATTATATAATACACGGTGGTCTATAATTCAGAGCACTCTACCTGTTTCAGCCTCTGGAGTACTGAGTTTATAGGATAAGCCACCATGCCTTCCTTGAATTTATATTGTTATGATCTAGTAGGCACCTACGATTTTCTGCCTTCTATATTTTACACACATACACAGGTACACGTACAAACACACACATGTACACGCACAAACACACACACATGCACACTCTTCAACTTAGTTGAACCAAGTTTCAGCTCTGTATCTCGGTTAAAGTTGGAGATGAATCAGTATCATCTATAGATCTACCCCAGTACAGTGTCACCCTGTCCCCGTGTGACTGCCTTTCTGGGGTTCTACCGTTAGCATAAGTCATTCAGTACTGTGTGTCTCAGGTCTATACATTCACCATCTCACCTACTGCACATTTTACTGAATGATTGTAAGTTTAATATCTCTTCAGTATTTCATTCAGTTAAGCATTCTGTTATTTAAACATTTTGCTGTGATCAGCACTTTATGCATACATACAGCTTAGTTCCTCAGAAATCTCAAATGTGAGGTCCAAAAGTTGAGATGTCAGGGGTCAGAGGCTAACATTTTATACTTATTAATATCTATCAATGATTTTTTTCCACTATGTGATATTTCTGTGACTTCTACAGGAATGTCTGAGTTGCAGTGTATTCTCAAACATTGTCATCTATCTATCTATCTATCTATCTATCTATCTATCTATCTAGTATTACAGTTTCTAATTTATTGTAAGGTTAAAAATGTCTCCACACTTAACATGCCTAATCAAAATTTCATATCTTATTTGAAATTGAATAGTTTGTAATGTTAGGATCCCATTTATATAAAAAACAAAAGTATGTATTTTAATAAGCATTGTGAATACTTTTATAAAGAAGTTCTAGAATTTTTTTGGTCATGCAATGGCTCTTTGAAAAAATCGAGAAGTATGACTTATTTTGAACTGGAAATGTAGAGATTGGTGAGTGGTCATTTACCCCCTACAGTTCTTGTAATCCCAGCACATCTTCAAGCCAAGTGTTCTTGAATTTCTTTTTTTTTTTTAACTAAATTTTTAATGTTTTGAGATTTTCATACATGAGTACTATATTTACATCATTTCCACCTATCCTTTTCCTCCACCAACTCCTCTCTGATTTCTACACTTCCTCTGAAATTCATGACCTCTTTGAAGTGTGATCCTAATTAGTCTTTCAATAAAAATGAAGAGTCTAATATCAGGGTAATAACCTGGAAGATCAAAGACGCAGAGCAGCAGCCACTAGAGACTTCTTACCTCTGTGAATCCTCAGAAGGAAAGAGGGCTGAGATCTGTCTCTACCCACCTTATATTCCTGTCTCCACCTCCCAACTGTGCTGGGATTAAAGGCATGAGCCTCCCAAGTGCTGGGATTGAAGTTGTGAGCCACCGCTTTCTGGCCTAGGTAGCTCCACCCTCTGATCTCCAGGCCAGCTTTATCTGTCAAAGAACACAAACCAAATATCACCCATACCTCTTCTTCAGTTATTGTTTACATATAGGTAACATGTGTGTGTTATTAGTCCTCAGATGAATTCCTCCAAAGTGGATCTGAAATGTGTGGTGTCTTCAGCAACAGATTCTTACCTTCAAGTTCTGGGAGGCAAACAAAGCAACAGCAGTGACCTCATATGTACACACACACACACACACACACACACACACACACACACACACACACACCATACATACAGTGTTTTTCTTCTAAGTCATTAGTGTTGCTTGGATGGGTATGTTTACGGATGACTGGCTGTGACTGAACTGAATTAGGGCTTCATTCCTGGGAAGATGGGTTCTCCTTCTTGAGTGTCATTCGTTGCCTATAGCTCTTCATCTGGAAGTAGAGCCTGGTGAGATTTTCTCCATCCCTATGGCACGCTGACAGGTGTTGTCACTGAGCTTCTCTTCCTTAGGTGGCCATATAATTGAGACTCCATGGCTTCATTCCCTGTTACATACTCAAGATCATCTTGAAGAGGTTCTTGTCTGCTGGTTCTTAGAATCTTTCTGCCGCCTTTTCTGTAATGTTCTCTGAGCCATAGGTATAGGGCTTGCATTTAAGATATATCAGTTGGGGCTAGGCATTCCATGGCCCGTTGTTGACCAGCTGTGGGTTTCTGTAATGGTTTCCATCTGCTGAAAAAAGAGGGGGTTCTTTGATGAGGGGTGAGAGCTAAAATCATCTCCAGTATAAAGTTTTAACTATTTAGAATGCTGTTAGAAAGTGTTTTAGCTTAGGAAAGTGACAGCAGTAGGTTCTTCCCTAGGGATCATGACTTCACAGGCTACAGGTTGTTGACTAGGTACCAGGTAGAGTTCCCTTCCGTTGAGCTGAGAAGGGAGATCTCATGTGTGTCAAAGGGTTTTTTGTTGGGTATTCTTTAGATCCTGGGGGGCGCTATCACCACAAGTGGTGTAAGTCCACTAAATTTAATATCTCTTTCTCTCTCTGTGTCTCTCTTCATATATATATATATATATATATATATATGGTTATAATTATATAAACAACCATATATAATGATAATAGATTTCTATAAACATTTATAATATATAATCTCTATTACACATACACATATACATAAAATGCTTTTTCTTTTTTCTTTTCCTTGAGACAGGGTTTCTCTGTGTTGCCCTAGCTATAGGGCAGGCTGGCCTTGAACTCAAAGAGATCTACCTGCCTCTGCTGGGATTAAAGGCCCGTGCACCACTGTCCGGTTTGTATAATGTACTTTTTAAGTAAACATAAAATAACGTTTTTCTCTGGTTTTCCAAACATTCATCCTCCCTGTGTACTACCTACCCTCCCTAGAGTCCAGTTAATGTTCCCCCCTTTTCTCCATTTTCTCCTTCATAGCAATTGTGTCCTACTTGCCCCCCCCCAGACCTCCCCCAACCCATGGTCCCTTCTCACTTTCCTGATTTCTGCAGTTACTCCAGGTTGCATACTCACATGTAATGATTTGGAGCTAGGATCCACAACTAGGAGAGAATGTGCAGTGTTTCATTTTTCTGGGCCTGGGTTATTCAGTCAGTATAATATTCTCTGATTCCAGCAATTTACCTGAAAATGTCAAGATTTAATTTTTCCTGGGCCCAGATGGATTCACAGCAGGATTCTACCCATCTTTCACTCTTTCAGTGAAGCCAATAGTATGCTATTATCCAAGCCAGGCAAGGACTGATCAACAGCAACAAATATTATTACAGGCCAATATCCCTTATGAACATAGTTGCATAAATTCTGAATCAAATACTAGCAAACTGAATACAAGCTTAAATAATAAAGATATTCACCAAGATTAGGTTCTTTGTCTTCAATATGCGGGGATGGTTCAGCATATGGAAGTCAATAAATGTAATAAATCATATAAATGGACTTAGAAAAATCACATGATATCTGAAAAGGCTTTGGACAAAATCTAACATGCTTTCATGATAAAGTCCTAGAGAGGGTAGGGCTGGAGGGAACATATTTCATTACAATAAAAGGTGTATATATGACAAACAGATAGCCAGTATCCTCCTAAGTGGAGAAAAAAAGCATCCAAATAAAATCAGGAATCAGACAATTGCCCACTGAACCCATTTCTTTTCAGTATAGTGTTTGAAGCACTAGCTAGAGCAACGAGACAACAGAAGGGAATTAAAGAGCTGCCAATAAGAAAATAAGAAATCACGTCATCCTTATTTGCAGATGATTTGATATTATACATAAAAGAGCCCATATGATATTATTCATTAGCAGTCCTGAAGATTTCATCAGGAAAGTTCTAGAATTGATCAACACCTTCAGCAAAGTGGCAGGATATAAGTGTGCATACCAAACTTTGTGTATACCAATGACAAACACACAGAGACAGACAGCGTGGGAGCACTCCCATATTGGTGGAAGTAGTAAGTCAACTCCATGTAGTTAAAAGGGAGGTTTATTTTGGGGGGTAACTTACAAGTGAAGGGATAGGTTACAGGGTCCAGGAGAGGTGAAGTGCAGTCCAGTAGTGTTCTCTGGAGAGCTCTGCTCGGTCTACACCCAGCATCCAGGATCCAAGAACCAAGAGAGCTGGCACATCCGGATCTCACGTTTTAAGGGCTCCTGTAGGCATGACACTTACCGAAGCCTCAGTGGGGGTAGTACTTCCAGGGCAAAGCTGGAACAGCTACCCACTACATCTCCCCCTTTTGTCTAAATAAGAAAGTTCTAATCTAATACAAGACTATATACAATAGGAAAGATTATTAAATATTGTCCAGGAGGAATAAGGGATAATGACCTAGACAACAAGAGAACACAGTAGCTTCAAAAAGTATCTATAAATCAGCCTAACTGAGGAGGTGAAGACCTCTGCCCCGGAAAATTTTAATCCCCGAAGAAGATGCTAACACATGGGAAGAACTCTCACGATCATGGATTGTTAGAATCACCATGCCCATCCTACCAACAGTCGTTTACTTACCATCCCCACTTGAAAGTATTTGAACTGGCAATCCCTGGGATGTTTTCTGAACCTGCCTATCTGTGCCTGATGGGTGCTGAAATCCAGCTGTGGAATTACGTCTGCTTTTGTATTTCTGCCCATCTAGGTGAACAGATATACAGGCTGGCTGCTTCAAAGAAATGTCAGTATTCTAGTTCACTCCTGATTTCAGTTATTTCTGTTTTTTATGTGGTAGAACTGAGAAAAGGATGAAGACACTTGCATGAGCCACTTAGGAAATTAAAAAAAAAAATGCCCTTGATGAAAAACTTTTGAATTAAAATCTAATCATAGCATTTCCCTCTTCCCGGTCCTCCTTCTAGTTCCTCTCATACACCCTTCAAATTGATCCCTTTTTGAGTGCAGCTGTTACATACATATATAAAATGCATAAATAAATACATGTAGCCTGCCGTGTCCATGAATGTAACTAAACAAGACCTGAGTAATGACACCAGGAAACATGCTAATGCAGGAAGGGGAAATCTCATTTGTCCCTCTCCTAGACAAAGAACTATAGACAACTAAGTCTGCTGAGAGTGGGGAATTAACAGAGCGGGCAACTCTGAAATCACAGACACACAAGACTTCTTTAAAAGGAATTATTTTGTTATTTTAAAAATTCCGGGTTTACTTGCTGTGTGCGCGTTTGCATGTGTGTTTAGGTGTTTGTGGAACGCTGAAGGGATAATGGGTCCAGGGGGGGAAGTTAGAGGTTGATAGGAGCCACCTGACAAGGGTGCTCTGAACCAAACTCATCCATTTCTAGAGACAGTTCACGCTCATCTCCACCAAGCCATTTCGTGTACATCGTTGACCAGGTGTGTTGGGTGTCTGTGTGTGTTTCAAGATTGAAGCATGTGTGAGCATGTGTGTGGAGGCCAAAGGTCATCCTTGGATGTCATTCCCCAGGGGCTGTCCACCTGGTTTTCCAGACCAGGCCTCTCACTGAGTTTGGAATTCACTGACTAGGGTAAGATGGTTGGCGGGTCTTACTCTGCCTTCACCTTCCGGGCACTGAGGTTGCAAGTGTGTGCCGTCATGCTTGGCTCTTTCCTCTGGATTCTAGGGCTTCCACACCAGTGCCCCTGCTGGCAAGCCAAGCCCCCCACTTGCTCAACATGCTCCCATGGCTGAGATCCTCATGAGAGCACGTCTGCTGAGATGATTAGTACTACGTAGAAGTGTCATTTTCTCAGGGCTGTGTCCCAGGTCCTTGGTGTGTCATAGTTGAAATATCTGTGCTGCCCCTCCCTGCCATCTTTCCATTGTTGTGTGTGCTACAGGAACTGAGAGGATTGTGACAGCCTCAGCTGGTTTCTCTTCTCCTTTAGACAGCATTGTTTGGAACAGCTCTGATCACCGTCTTTCCCCAGCTATCAAATTTTAACATGACTGCTATATTTAATTTCCTTTTGTTACCCTGGCTTAAGAATATTCATTTCTAACTTTCCTTGAAATGCCTTTCTTAATACTTTTCCCTTTTGTGTATACACACACACACACACACACACACACACACACTACTAAATGCTCATGCATTCACTATTTCACTCTCTTTTGCTGAGCCAGTCACAGATATTGTTTTCACGTATAGCCGAGGAAACAGGCCTGTGAGCCCTATGAGGCCTTAAAGCTCTGGTGTGAGCTCAGTGCTGGAGCTGGTGCACTTACACCTTGCTGATCTTTCTTGCAAATTTTCATGTTTACCAAACTCATTCCATCTTATGAGTTTCTGGAATTTTCTTCTTTGGGGCATGAGTGAATTAGTGATTTTTCTTGAGTCACATCCGTATTACTGCAGATATTTCTGTCCTGCTCTCTATTGCTGTCTGTACTTCAAGAGGGTCTAGGCTGTCTGAGTATCTCCCCTTCATGTAGGATGCTGAGGCATTTCCAAAGAGAGATGCTGATGAGAAAATGAGCTTTTTTTTTTTTTTTGGTTTTTCAAGACAAGGTTTCTCTGTGTAGCTTTGTGCCTTTCCTGGAACTCGCTTTGTAGACCAGGCTATTCTCGAACTCACAGAGATCGGCCTGCCTCTGCCTCCTGAGTGCTGGGATTAAAGGCGTGCACCACCACTGACGGTGAAACTGAGCTTCTTGTCTGGCATCCTTCCAGTCCCAGAGCTACTTGCTTGGAGCTTTCTCGAAGGCATTCCAACTGTGGCTTGTCACCGTCTGAACATCTGAGGTCAGGGATTCCTTTGCCCCATTAAGCTGTGTCAGGCCTGTTTGGTGACCTTTGTTTCTTCATCTTTGAGGGAACTGAAAGTTTAGGAAGCTCGGTTACAACTGGAATCCAAGTAAATTCCCTCATGAGCACAAAGACTGCGTTGTGAATGTCGGAGGCAAGGGATTCCCCCTGTGTGATGTCTTTGCTTACAGAAACGGCCCGTTACTGATGGGGCCCAGGGCAGAATGCTGAGATGAGATTTTTGGGGTTACCTCTTGGCTTCATCATCAGCACTGAGTGCTTTGTGTATTGAGCAAACTCTGAGAAGGCCTGGCTGCTATCTGAATGGCTCCTGTGCATGGGATGGCCCATTTCTCTGCACAGACATAATGAATGACCTGGACATGTCTCTTTCTCATAAAACATCGTTGTTGCCCATTTGTGAATCAAACTGTTAGAACCTTGAGGGATTTTGTCTTTCTTTTAACATCCTGGTTTGCTAGAAGAAACCAGCTGGGGCTGGAGAGATGGCTCAGCAGCTAAGACTGCTCTTCCAGAGGTCCTGAGTTCAGTCCCCAGCAACCACATGGTGGCTCACAACTGTCTGTAACGTGATCTGGTGCCATCTTCTGGTCTATAAGCATACATGCAGGCAGAACACTGTATACATAACAAACAAATAAATCTTAAAAAAAGACTTTTTTTTCAAAAAGAAAGAAAGAAACAATGAAAGAAAGAAAAGAAAGAAAGAAGCCAGCTGTTGTAGATATTTAAGTAGAAGACATTCAGTAGAGTTTTAGTATCTCAGAAACCATCAGAAGGACCACATGGAGTAGATGTTAGAATGATCATCTAGAATTGAACCCCAGAGCTACAATTAACCCCATTTTTTTATAGCCAAGAAAGAGAAAGGTCACCAAGCTTTCTTTCAACTGTTGAGATCAAGAATTTATTCTATAAGATAAGTGGTCAGAAAGGTGGTGAGTGGCCTCTCAGACATGGGATCCATGTCCCCTCTGTCACAGCTGCTGCTTGGCAAGCCCCAGGATGAAGAATGTCAGTGCAGAAGATCCCACCCATTCCGTCCCACCAGGCTTCCATTAGGAAACAGGAGAGCCACAAGCATGGTCTCTGGCCACCCTAGCCTTCCAAATCCAAGGCAGTGCATGCATTTTGGCAGAATTTCTCTTATAATCCATACCTACCAACAGTACAGCCACTGGGTTGTATGATATGTGTGAATGCTGATTCACTGTCCACTGTAGAGCGTTTGAGGGATTTTACCAGATTCTGTGTGGCTTGAATGTGTGGTCAACACTCAAGATGGGGACTTCTAATAAACCTCAGCTTGTTGGTGTCATTTATTATATAACAGCTTACTTCAGGGAAACCCTTTGGGGAATTCCTGTTTACCAGAAAAAGAGCCTAAGAAGGGAAGACATGGCCTGGGAGAGTAAACTGTTTAGTTACAACATTTTGGAAAGTACTAGAGGGAGACCCAGAGTATTACCGTCGTGGCCACTGTGTCCGGGTGCGGTCTGTCTTAAGCAAAGGTTGCCTAATTCCCACTCTGTGTTCTGCACTCTGCACGGTTCCTTCTCTAGCCTGAAATGTCTGATTAGAATTTGCAATCGAAATCAAATAAGGCAGCTTATTTAACATATGTCATATGGAGAGATGGCCTGTTGGCCTGTACAGAAGTATTCCGACTTCTTCCTTTGTGCTTCTGTGTCACTGATCTAGAAATGGGAAAAACTTGTCAGCCGTTCTGCTCCCATTGCTCATGCATGCTGCCTGGTGAATTGCTTTAAACCCTTGGTAGATGCTCTTTTTCCTGTTCCAAATTAGAGCTCAGGTAAACTTCTTGCGATATTACAAGAAAATAAATGTTATAGTTACTGGTAGTTCGGGCCATGGGGAAGACAGATGATTCAAATGCACTTGGAGCATTTTAGCCTGGCTGCTTAGCATGTGACATTTTTTTTAGTACAGGAAAAAGGCTCAGAAGCTGGGGGTAGATTATATGCAGTTTGAACTCTTTTGCTTCCTTCCACACAACTGGAATTTTCTTATCCATTGTCTTTGAATTGTTTTTTGGGGATTTTTTTTAGTTTTATTTTGTGTTTGTGAGTGTTTGCCTGAATGATGTCTGTTCCTCACATGAATGCAGTGCTCACAGAGGCCAGAAGAGAGTGTTGGATCTTCTCGGACTGGATTTGCAGTTGCTTGTGAGCCACCATGTGAGTGCTGGGAATTGAGTCCTGTTTCTCTGGAAGAGAAGCCAGTGCTTGTAACTGCTGAGCCATCTCTCCAGTCTCCAGGCTTTCCTTCTTAATTGGGAGCACATGCTGTAGAGTAGGCAGTCCTAAAGTCTGCCTCCGGTAGCTAATTGCTCCGTGCAGCTGTATTCACACTTTCGAGTGTGAGAGGTTCTTAGCTCTCTGGAACCCTTGGATCAGAGGCTGACTGTATTGAGCTTCACTTATACCAAGTGAACAAGACATCATCACAACTCCATGACTGTGTTGCCTATTATCTCATTGGAGACACTGTGATCAGGTTCTTGTTAATGGATACACCACCTGAAACAGCAGGCATACATCGAATTTACAATCAATCACTCATAGTTATGAGGAACTGTGGAAAATACTGTCTGGTATATGATTCAAGCTCAGAGCTTAACTTTAGTACTCCCAAACCTTTGTGATTGTGTGCTCAAGTGTGTGAGCATGTGCATGTGTGTGCCTGTGTGTGTGTGTGTATGTGTGTGTGTGTATGTGTGTGTGTATTTGTCTCAGTGTGTGCAATCGTCGTCATCGTTGGCTGAGCAATGATGGGATGGACTCTGTATGGGGCACTTGAAAGAAAACTAGGGAGGATAACATCATTGTTGACCATTCACTCATAGTCCCTGCTCCAGTTGTTATAGAGTGTCGGGTTTCTAACTCAGTCATAGCATACTACAGAATCAAGGAAGGATGCCTTTTATGTTCATAAACAAGGTTGCCTGCATTGACTGCCTTTGACTAATGTACTATGATTTAAATGTTCCAATAACTGTTTTTTTAACCAGTTTGTCTAGTTCATAATTAGTATCTCATTTAAGACAGACTGCAGAAAGTACTTTTTTGTATATGTGGAAGAAAACTTTGAATTCCACTCTGTGAAATTTAGAATCCCACTATTTGTACTGAATGTCAAAGACCAGTTTTTGTTTTTATTTTTGTCTTTAAAGACACAGACTGAACTTGTGAGGAAGCTATACATTGAATAGGGAATAAATTACATTATGTGTTTGAAGGAATGCCATGCATTAGAGTTTGTGGTTACAGAGTAAAAGGTGAGATGGATCAGTGGTCCTTATGGTAGTATGCAAATCAGCTATGGAGGACTTGATAGCCACCCTCACGGTTGAGTCATGGAAGGGGCTGTCTTAAGATGTTAGGAGGTACATGTCAACACATTTGCGTTCCACCATAGAAATAGTTGAATAGTTTTGTGCCTCATTTATAATATTTTCTGTACTAGTGAATGTTAGTAGCTACTGATTTAAATTTTGTCTAAAAGTTTGTGTGTGTGTGTGTGTGTGTGTGTGTGTATTGTCTGTATTGTCTGTTATTTTCCTGGAATATTTAGCCAGGTTAGTATGGTTTTCATACATTTCAGTTTTTTAGCATGGTGATTAAAAAACATATTTCAGAAGGCTCAACACCAGTACTCTCTCGGAGAGATTTCAAAAGGACTAACACCCTTTGTTGTGACTCTGAAAGTGAGCTGAAGCATCCAGGCTGGTCTTTTCTCAGCTGCCATTGGTCAATGACTAACCAGATTTTGCCTTATTTCAAGATCTTGAAATAGAAGTAGAACACTTTCCAACACTATGAAAAAGGGTCCACAGTTGAAAGTGGTCCCAGTTATTTTACTGTGAATGTGTGATTGGAATATAGCCTTCCTTACATAATTTGAATTAGTGATATATCATACCAAAAGCTTGCTTGGCTTTCATACCATGTCATACACTGAGTAGCAACCTATTTAGCTTTTTAATTAATCACCAATTATTATGCTAAAGCCTAATTATATGCGTAGGGTTAATTCTTGTTTTCTAAAATTCTCTCATAATCGTTTTTGCAAGATTCCATCACCCTATCACTTTATTTTTTCATTATCTGGGCATTTCAGATATTAACTTACTTACATTTCTAGTTCATTTTTAAAAGAGAAGCTTGAAATCACAAGGAGAGCCACAGCTTGCACCACAGAGTTCATCATAACATCCAAATTCAATGCTATCAACTCCAGTTAACCAGAGTGTTCAAGCTTATTTTAAAAGCTATAGGGTAGTTTTGCCCAGTGGTTGCCATAGGCTATATGGAACACATTGACAGGTTTTGGTGAACGATGCAGTATTTGACTTCATCCGAATAAATACAGCTTCACAGACAAACATGCAGTGTTGATGTACAGAAGTGTATCAATAGCATTCTCCTAATTAAAAAAATTAAATATTTCTACTTTTTCAAACTATTAGTAAGATGGGCTTTGTTGTTTTTTTTATCTTCATTTTTGTTAGGATACAAACAAAAGTATTAAAAAATTAAAAGTAATTAAAACCTACCACACGTGCTAGTAAAATTCCATGGCCTATATAATGGCTACAGCAGACTTGTAAACAGCTCACCAAAGTACGGCGTTTAATACACGTTTGAACACGCCGCTGAACGCAGACGAGTGAGCAACAATTAACTTGCAGACCCGAGCACTTATTGGTAGGTTTGGAAGGAGAGATTCCAGATAACCACTAAAGAGACTCTCAAGCTTTATTAGAGATTATATTGTTGACTTTTCTCATCATCACTTTCTCACACTTTTGGAAGGGCAAAACCTTTGTGAATTAGGCACATAGCATCTTAACCTTGTACGTTCCAATTTCCATGTTCAGAAGTAAATTCCCTGAGTGCATGCAAACTCAAGTTAGTCTTTGCCTTCATTTTTAGGTAAACACACACACACACACACACAGAGAGAGAGAGAGAGAGAGAGACAGAGAGACAGAGAGACAGAGAAACAGAGAAACAGAGACACATTTTTTGTTTGCAGCATAGACTCAGAGGAAGGCTCCTTGGGGCCACATTTTCATGTAAGCATAGGGCACTGCCCAGAAGAACAGTGTTATCATAGAGTATAAAATGCTGTGGGAAGGATTTATTTTAGACCTGGGGAAACTGAGTCCTGAGATAATATTTTCTTGCTCCCTTTGTTAGTAGAACTGTTGCTGTTGAATGTGATTTAGAGTGGATGGTTGAGGGTCCTTTGTTTTCCGTGACCATTCCCAATGGTGTAGGTACTGAATCTTTTGGAAAAAAAGATTCTTCACCCTCACGGTCACTTTGTCTTCTATTCAGTCTACCTGGTTATCATCCAATGAACAGTAATATTACTGACTAGCCTAGTCAAACTTCCTACTAGGAGTTTTCTTTTCTGGTTGAACATTTGGGTCTGCACCCTGCCTCCGATAGCTTCTGACTGTTCTGTTAAATTGGGTACGCACCTTCAGCTTCTCTAAATGAGTGGGGATTTTTGTATGTTACATTCCAATTAGAAGAAACGCATTAGTTCCTAATGGTGTGTAGGGACTCCTGGTGACCTCTTTATTCTCTGTAGCCTATCTTGTCTGCTGTCAGCCGCTTTTCCTTTTCCCATGACTGCTAAGAAAATGGGACAACCGAAGTCTGGCTAGCACTAGTCCACTCTCTCCTAGCCTTCTCGGGAGCCCTGGTCTTCGGTTCTGCGTGTTTCTTCTTCCAGTGATACTGTGAATCTGAAGGCAAGGTGCATTATAGGGGCCTGTCACTATCCTGGGTCACTTCTGATGACCTGGGTCACTTCTCCGGGACCTGCTGCTTCTCCTTTTGCTCTGTCTTGGTTCCTTTGGGGTTTTCAAATGCAGTCCAGTTTTTCTGGCTTCCCACAGTGTTGCCAGGAGCAGCAAGCACATCAGTTACATTATTTCCGGTGCCAGGAAGGTCACAAATCTGTCTTGATTCTTACTCTACCTCCCCTTACTTTATACCTCCTCCATCTGGGGGGGGGCGGCGGGTAGGAATTCCTAGCAATCAGAACATAGTTTTATGTAAAACCTCATTTGACTCAGCTTATAGTCTTGGGGAGCTATGGGACATGAGAGTTGTTGGACAGAATGTTTGCCAGAAAGTAATTTTAGTTTCCAGCTAAGGAGATGTGCTAAGGTTTAGAGATGTGCAGGGGCGAAGTCATAGAGCCAGTTAGTGACTGAGCGAGCAGTTGTGGCCGACGGTTGTAAAGTCTCGTGCGGCTTCCAGTGTTTGCAGGGTCTAGGAGAAAGCCTATATAAAGGGTTGGCATTTCTGTGGAGTTGTTCTCCATGCTCCTTCTGAGCAGTGCCAGCTGTCCATGCGGGGAGCGGGGCGTGTAGCCAGTATCCTTCCGAAGCTGGCTGTGGAGAGAAGTTAAGGGAATACATGACATTTTCAGCCTGTGGCAGGTCCGGCTTTCCCCTTCCTGCTCTGTATTACCTGATGCTTCCGAACATGATTGAGTTTGCCGTTTGACTAGCAATTGTGTGTAATTTCCAGCCTGCCTCATTCTCCAGGGCTGTCTTCCCACGCTTCCTTCCCAGGCTGTGGCATATCTGCTTTGTAATTGCTCTGGTAGGGACTTACCTCTACCGTTTGGAAAAGGTTTGCCTAAAGTGCTTATTTACTTGTGCATAGTAAGTCTTGATTGATACCTTGATAATCACTGAGATTAATCCAAGACTCCTTCCCACAGTAGGAAGAGTCAGAAAATTAGGAAAACAGGTAACAAGAAAAGGAGAAAAAGAAAAAAAAAAGACAGAGTACTTCCTTTGATGAGCTGAGAGGAAAATTCTAGATGATTTGGGTTCTCTAGACCTAACTTTACTTGGTTTTTAATAGTTTTGCTGTCAGGATCTTTTCAAAATTCATAATTCATGTGAGCAGACACATATTTAGGAAGCCCCCAGTTCAGCTGTGGCATCTTTGGAGGGCATTTGCTCCCAGAGACCTGAAGTTGCACTATAGCTTCCTGTGTGAGCGAAGCCTGGAAGCTGATTCTGAACTTTGAAGTTCAGAAAGCCTCCAGCCAGATACCGGCAAGTAGTACAGGATGGATAGCTGTACCCTAGATGAGGAAGCACATCCTTACATTTAAAAAGATAACAATGGGTATGGGAATCAGTAGCTGACCGGAAGAGTACCTACCTAGAATGAACAGTGGCCTGTGTTCAGATTCTGGCTCGGGGTAAGATGGGGAGTGTTAAGAAGCCAAAGGAAGGATTGATGAAAAGCAGCTTTGAATTACATTGAGATACTCTTATTCAAGTCCAAAGGACTCTCAGCAAACAAGAACACCAAATGCTGGGAAAGACATGGAATTTTTTCATATATACCACCCGCAGTTGGCTTAGTTATGGAATCAGCCTCTCTGGCACCGTAGAAAAGAGGGGACAGAAAATGTAATGAATACACAGGGTGGGCTTTTACTCAGCTACAGAGAAGATCCCAGTTAGATCCTTTGCTGGAAAATGTGTGCAACTAGAGATCATACTTGTTTAAGGGACAAAATCCAAATTCATCAAGGCAAATGTGTTTGTCATATATGTAGACTAGAAAAAGAAATGTGAAAGAGGCAGAGAGTTGTTTGGGATCGGGAAGGGAACCAGAAGGAGGCGGGGCAAGAGAATAACAGGAGGGTTGAACACATTCAGAGTATATATAAACATGTATGAAAATGTCATAATGAAATCCCTCTTTTTGTCTAATTAATAATGCTAACAGGAATCCTACAGTAGCAGTTTGGTAATTCTAGCAAGGCACTGACGTTCACCCGGAGAGGTCAGTTAAGGAAAACCCTTCATGGTTTAGGAACATGTAATTTAAGTCTTAAATGCTTGTTCAAATAAAAGACACTGTTGGTGATGTACATGAATGCTAAACTGAAGTCGGCCATCAGCTTCTCATGTTTGAACCACAGCCTCTCAGTATCCAGTTCCTGCATCACTGAATTAGTGGGTGTCAATTTCTGTCCCCTCCATCCACATCATCAGTTTATTCATCACACACTGACAAAGCAGTTATTGAGGGGCTAATGCAAAGTAGAGATGAACACGAATGCTTTATGCCACTTAACTCTCAACCCTGGAGTCAGAATGTCTACATCAAGGAGCTCGGGCCCTATCTCAGTGGTGCAATGCTAGCTGCCACACACTCGGACCTGTGCAGCCCCATCAGTACAAGGTAAATGATGAGAAACATACACAGAGAGATCCCGCAGGAGCTCATTTGGAGGTGGTTTTAGAAACCACGACTCGAAGCTTACAGTACCAGATGTTACATAATGCCATGAAACAGCTGGCTGTTCTTCAGTCATCTTAGACACACTTATAGAATTGAGTATTGATTTGGAGGGAAGAAAAGGAAAAATCTGTTCCTTTATCTGTCCGTTCTCGGTCACCAGTGCCAGTGAATCAGCATTCACAGACTCACGCAGAGGCTTCTCCACTTTACTGTGGCCCTCAGTTTTCTTACTTATACAGGGAGGGTCTTGATCATCACCTGGTCTTTTGAATAGCATGCCTTCTCTGTGCTTTTGATTAGTTTGGTCTGTTGGATATTGGCTTCATCAGTCTCTGATTGTGGAGTATGACAGAAAGAATGTACTATAACCACTATGATGCAAGAGGCAGGCGTGGGCATGGTAAGAACCCAAAGCACTATTTCCAGAGAGACACAGACCGAGGGGAAGAATCCATGTTGAAGATTTTTAGCTTTGCAGTTTGGTGGTTGTATATCCTAATCAATTTGTGCGAGCGACCTCTTAGAACTTTCCTTTGGGGGTGGAGGGGCAGGTAGGTACTAGGGATTGAATCCAAGGCCTTACACATACTAAGCAAGTGTTCTGCCCCTTTGCGAGTTCCCCAAGCCTTATGTTCTTGATATGTAAAGTGTGGGTCATGGTAGTGCACCCCCATTTAGCGCTGTGATGACTCTGGTCATTAGACATCACTTCACATACAGTCAGCCCTTAGTAAACACTTGGTATTTCTTGTCGATCTGTGGATTTACTGTTCCTTGTATAATTGCTGGGGAGAGATGACAGAGAACCACAGAGAAGGTGATCTTTTAGCTTTTCCCTACTTGCTTTGTACTTAGGCTAGACCCTAAAGGGACAGGGCACAGTGTCTTTAAGTCTTTTTAGCAGCAGGCATGTGGCTGGGATCAGGGCCCTTTCTCATGTTTGCCTCTCTCCTGGGGTTGCTGCTTCATTTTTAGTGTCTGGGGCATGGGGGAGGGGGGTCCTCTGTTTCACTTCTTGCTTTCATGATGATTAGAAGCCTAGAGTGAAACCTACCTCAAGACAGAGGAAGGAAGAGCAAGGTGA
>CABHPH010130845.1:0-22748 GCA_902168325.1 Peromyscus nudipes | reverse complement strand
GTGTGTTTTCACTGGCTCTGGCTATGAGAAGCTGATAGGGCCAGCACAGGCATTTGCTCGTCCAGCCATTCCTCAGTCCCCTTATTAACAGCATGTTTAAGACTTAGAGAAAGAAAACAACTATGGAAACAGTAGAGCTTTTGGAAGTTTACAGATGTTCAGTTTGCAAATGTATATCTTCTCTTGTTACAGTCACTCTGATTTAATGGAGACTCTAATTAGGGCCAGAGGGACTCCATGTTGAAAGCATTGCATTTTCCACGTTCCTTGGATCCATCCTGCATGGACTACTTTGTCCCTGTCCCTCACACATACTTTCATTGGTTTATGTCTGTCTCTTTCTCCCTCGTTCCTCCCTCCCTCCCTCCCTCCCTCCCTCCCTCCCTCCCTCCCTCTCTCCCCTCTTCTGTTTTCTCCCTTTCCTTTCGCCCCATCATGTATGTGTGTTATGTCAGGTCAGAGTACAACTTCAGGTGTCCGTCTTTCTCTCTGCCTTGTTTTGGAGGCAGAGTTTCATTGTTCCCACCATGAGGGCTAGCTGAATTAGACTTTCTGGGGATTCTACTGTCCCTAGCTCCCATCTCTCTGTAGTAGCATTGGGATTGCAAATGTGCACTACTGTGTCCAGCTTTTATGTGAGGTCTGGCGATGTGAACTCAGATCCTTAACATGCATGGCAAGTATGTTACCCACTGAGGCATCTCCTCAGCACCTGGTTTGTTCATTCTTGCCCTTGTTCTATTTCCTGTTCTAGTTCAGAATCTCACGGCTTTCTAACTCCTTATAGGACCTGCCTCTCCAAACCTGCTCCACTTCTTTTGATGGATCCTTACATTTTCCCCATATCTTTTCTGTGTTACTCCCTTTCATTGCACTTAGATAAATGTAACGCCCCCAGACTTTGTGCTTTTCGAGTAAAGGAGGGGAATCTGATTCATCTGGAGAAGTAGTGATAGGCATATGTTTATTTGACCATTAAATTAATATGTATTTTCCTTGAGTTCTTTTCATGAAGCAGACCTTGGGATTACACTGTGGTAGGAATTCTGTTCTCAAGGATTGTAGAGTTTGCTTTGGGACATGGGCATGCAGCCAGTCATATGATGAGTAGGTGACAGCAGGGTGATGGTGCTGTGGCCGAGCAGGGTATGCATCCTGAACAAAGGATTAAATACATGGCTTCCAGAACTAGCAGGAAGTAATTGCCAGGACATGAACAATGCATTATGGATAAGAAGTTATTTGTAACTGAGGGGTAGCTTGTTTGAATGGGTGCAGTGATAAAATCTTGAGCAAAAGGTGAATTTTCTGTAAGATATAAATGCTGTCACATCATCTTAGAAGGATTCTCATAAAGGTGCGAGAAATAGGATTAGTATCTGTTATTAAATAAAGTATGTAGAAGTATTTTCACTGAATTCTGATGAACCTTTAAAGATCGGATTATTCAGGGTCATTATTAAGTTAATTGAGTCTGCACTGGGAATCAGAACCTCTGGGAGTGAAAGTCTGATAATGAAAAGGGAAGTGGCCAAGGGCACACCTCTGCAGAATGACCTTATGATCTCATGCCCCGAAGTCAAAACAGAAGTTGAAGTTTTTCATTGGGATAGCAAAGCACTATAATTGTGATTTAGGATTTTTTATTCTAGGATAGCAAAGACATTTCCCTATCTGGGAATCTATCAACATGATTTATTACATACCAAGTTAGGAGAGGTACAGAAATTGTGCCACTGGGTGCTAGTGGGGAGGTAGAGATTCTGTATAGTTGTGCGTAACTGCAGGGGAGGTACACATGTTATTTAACCATCCTTGCAGAAGATATTTTCAAATTGTCTGTATCTTATACACACAGAGATTTCCAGTTCATTGTGGCAGGTCGGCTGATTGATAACTTGCTTTCTAGTAAATTAATGTTGCTATGAAAGAGTACTTCAAGAGTCCAGTAAAAGAATATGCTGACGCCCTCACACCTCCCGGCCACCCTTTAGGAGGAATCATTCACAGCCAGACATCCATGCTGGGGCAATTAAAAACAGTAGGCTTGGTAGCCAGGGATGGGAAGGAAATGGAGTTGTTGGTGGTGGGCACATCATAAAGACAGGGTCAGGAGCACAGAAGTGTGTCATAAACCCCGGAGCACTGTTGACATGTAGAAGATGCCCTGATTGTCATCTGCAGGCAGATGTAGCCCTCCCTGGAGGGCAAGCTCTCAAAGTGCTTCATGTGAGGACAAAGGCATCACTGGGGTAACTCACAAGGCTGTAGGGTGCAGAGCTGACTCTGGTTTTCATATTGAGTCTTCCCTTTCACTCTCAATAATATCCCAGCAGTTACCTATTTCTTTATGTCGGTGGCATATCTAAAGTATCCCCCTGCCTTCTCCGAGGCTCACAGTTTTCCAGTATGTGTGTCTCGGTGCACCTGACAGGGGCGGGGAGGGAAAAGAAGGTCTCTGAGGCCAGAGGGATGGCAGTGTCACCTTTGGCGTCACCAGCCCACAGCTGATAGGTAGTCCGTGACTGCGCTGCAAATTTTCATCTTTGTCTTAGAGACCATTCCATGCTGTATCAGTTTGCACCGAAAAGCTTTTGTTTGGGAATAACTAGATGTACAGCAATGGTGGGTGCTGTGAACCCATTTAATGATAAACATTCAGAATTTATACCCCAAGCATGCAGAGCTTTAGAACTTTTAAACCTTCCTTAATTTCATTTATTCACTGTTTTATATTCACCTTAGTCATGCTGAACGTAAAAATAGTACTGTTATCTCAATTTTGTAAAAGGGAGGCTCAGTTAGTAAGATAAAGGATTTTTTTTTTTTTTTTTTTTTTTTTTGGTGCTCCAACCTTAGAGATAGGCTTAGTTTTGGTACTTATGTCTCTTTAAATGATTGCAAATGTTCAGCTAGATTTAAAAACTTTGAGTAAAATTGACATTTATTAATTATTGTTCTTTATTGGCATGCCTTAGTGGTCATTTACTGATATCTAAAGTATCCCCCTGCCTTCTCCGAGGCTCACAGTTTTCCAGTATGTGTGTCTCAGTGCACCTGACAGGGACGGGGAGGGAAAAGAAGGTCTCTGAGGCCAGAGGGATGACAGTGTCACCTTTGGCGTCACCAGCCTGTGTCTTTAATCTCCATTTCTTTCCCTTTGGTTGTCCATGGAGTTATCCCGTCTTGTGATAGAACAACACCTGCTTCCTTCTGGGTAAAATGATTGTAATTCTCAGTCACTTTCTGTGAGAATGGAGGTATTTCCCCCCTCTTGGCTTTCATTGCAATTGATGGTCTATACATAAAGCCCTTCAATATTTTTTTTTTTTATTGGTTTTCAAAAAAGCTCCCTGAGTTAAGGAGACCTGGAATTTCTAAACCATAATTTGTTGACCATGCCATCAGAAGGGTTCCGGAGCATACTGTTTGTCCATGGTGTGGGCACGTGTGAATTCCTCATAATGCTGTGTCTCAACCTTTTCTTCTCCCCATTACTATGCCACACGCTGAGGCCTTCATTTCTTCCTGACTTTGCTCTGTGCTTCGTCTTTATAGACATCTGGAGGTAATCATGTAGCCCTCTTAATTAATTCAGTTCAATTAATAAATTACTAGGTAGATTTGGGGCTAGGAGTGGGTGCAGGGCACCTTCCGGCCTCCCTGGGCTGGAGAGCTCTTGCAATCAGGTCTGGAGAGCCCTCCTCCAAAAGTCTATGAGACTCTTTCCCAGCAGGCAGGCTGCCTGGAGGAGTGATTGGCATATCCTGCAGGAGAACTCAGTTCTGTCTTCACACAGTATGGATGCTCTGATGTAGAACAGTGCCTGGGCCGGGTTGGCTATCTGGAGTTCCAGCAACTTTTTCATAATTTTCCAGCTTAGTTAGGTGTTAATGGCCTTTTCTTTGATTGACAGGGCCATCATTGCACTGTTGGTGTTGAATATTCTTTCTCTAACAAATGTCAGTGTTTGTTCCAGGCATTTGGGCAACCAGTGCCTCTGGGCCCCGCCCCCAAGTGCCTCTTCGGGGTGGGGGTGGGGAGGCTAGTCTTGTAGTGAAGACATGTTAAAGTATGCTGTCATGTGTCTGCTAACAAAATAAATATTTACTATCTCTCTAATGCCTACTGGATAAATGTAAGCTCAAGTGTGTGTGTGTGTGTGTGTGTGTGTGTGTGTGTGTGTGTGTAGAAGTTTCTCGTTGGCCCCATCGCCCACTCTAGCTCTTTGGTCAACGTCTTTCTCATACGTCCCTCCAGCCACACTGAACCTGGTGTTGTCTGTTTTCCTGTTTTTCTAACTGCAGATTTCAACGATGTCTCACCCGTCTTGGCTGCCACCCAAAAGCACTGGTGAGCCTCTTGGCCACGTTCCTGCCCGGATGGAGACCACCCATTCTTTTGGGACCCCCAGTATTTCCGTGTCGACACAGCAGCCACCCAAGAAGTTTGCTCCAGTGGTGGCCCCAAAACCCAAGTACAACCCGTACAAGCAGCCCGGAGGAGAGAGTGAGTTGTGGGGCCTGGAGTGGGAAAGAAATCAGCCTCGGAGATGGGATGTGCAATTAGGCTCGTGTCAGAGGGAGGTGTCTCGGTATATTTCCCACGATTTATGAGCTGTCCGGTTGTAATGAGCTCCCCATAGCTGTGTGCACCGACTACCTTTTAGAAACAAAGATTAAATCTTCCAGAGTTGGGTGGCTAGCAGTAGTGGCCAGGTAGAAGCATGACCTCTTCGTTTATAGCTCAGAGCCTTTCTGTAGCCTTTCTGTAGCCTTATCCTCACTCACCCTTCCCTTTCCTCTTCTGGGGATGTGTCTCCTACCCAGTGATTCTTGCTGTTGCCCTCAGACAAGCGACAAAATGCCACCAAACAGTAGTCCAGTGAGAAAGCCATAGGACAAAAGGCCCTGCTAAGTCCCTGGGATTAGGTTACTTCTCTCACCCCTATGGGAGAAAGTTGTCCGAGACACGGGTGTGTGTTGAAGTTGCAGATGGTTCAGAGAAAGCCTTAGTTCCAAGGGTTTTAGTGGCAATGTATTCATTTCCCATCAAGTGGATTTTGAATGTCTGCATGAGCTGAGCATTCAATGTGTGGCTACACCATGCACTCTCCCATTAGCAAACTTGGCCAGTCCAGCGTCCTGGTGTTGGAAGAGGCTTCGTATTTGTACCAATCAATGTCAAAAGCTCCTTCGCACATAGGAAGCAGTAACTTAAAACCATAGAGAATAGTGTGAGCCTTCCAGAAGCCGAGAATAAAAGATGCGCTCTACCGAGATGCAGTCTTTTTCTCTCTTCCACACCCATCTGACTTGAAGAGTGACTGTTGTGTCTCTAAAGCTCTCTCCATTGTGCTCCTGGATGACATCCTTGTGTTCGTTGCAGCAACATTGCAGGGGATTATTTCATGCCCCATGGTATTGCCTCTACTTTCTGGTTGCTTCGGAGTCTTTCCCACCTCCCAGGAACCACACCATTAGCCACCACTTTCACTGCTCCATTGACCTGCTAGTGTCTTAGGACGCCCATCAGAAATGTGGTTCAGATCCTGGCCTTTGTAAGGTCCTTCAGGCTCAGAGGATATGGGAAGGAAGACCAGGCCTCTCTGCAGACTCGAGCTGTGGATCTTTACGGGTCTCTGTGTCCCTTCCCTAGGAAAGGCATTGCCAAGGCGTGAGTATGCTTTTCTGGGAAAAGTACAGGCTGTCCATGTACTCTCTGACCCCAGTGCCTGGGCTGGAAGCTTCATCGCCCTTGCGGAAGACCACACTTCTGCAGTTCACTAAGGTCTTTGTGAAGCTGGTTCGCAGTGGCTCATCATCCTCTAGGGCACTGATTCTCAACCTGTGGGTCGCGACCCTTGCACAGAAGTCATAAATCAGATACCGTGGATGTCAGCTATTTACATTATGATTCATAACAGTAACAAAATTACAGTTATGGAGTAGCAACAAAAAATAATTTTATCACTGGGGTGGGGATCACCACCATACGAGGAACTGTAATAAAGTTCCAGCATTTGGAAGGTTGAGAACCACTGCTCTAGGGATTGGAGGGTGCAGACATGGATTATGGGGGGAAAAACCCTGGCTCAAGACCAGGGAGAGCCATGCCTTGGCTTCCTGGCTTGTTTCCTTAGCATTTCCTTTTGTGTGATTTGCAGGGCATCTTTAGTTCATTTCCTACCTGGGGAGTTCAGATGGACTCCCTACTAATAGGAAGAGGGCGACAACAAAGTCCTTAGACAGAGAAAGGTCATGGTGAGGAAGCTTTAGTGGGCATGGGGGTTGACTCTGTGTTCAAAGCGCAGTGTGTGGGTAGGTTCTACATCAAGTAGGGGGGCCATCACGAGAAGAGAAGCACACAGTGGTGGCCTTGCTTTACTCTGACTGCTGGGAGTCAGAGTAAGACAAGTGTAGGTGTTCCCGTGTTGTGATGCCCCTGCCTGTACTCTGTATGGCAACCCACTGATTTTCAGATACAGTGGTGTGAACTGAAGGGCTTGCATTCACTCCAGCTCAGAGCTGCTTGTCCCTTGCCGCCCTGGTGGGATTGGTCACCTGTTGGAATCGTGTTTGTACCCCTTTCTGCACAGTGTTTGGTGTACCCGAAGTCTGTAGCTATCCCTGCCCTCTCTCAGCCATGTTTTCTCACTGTCTCATCTCTGCCCCATTTACCGTGGCTCCCACTTGTCTCTGTCACTTACTGAACAGGTGGTCTATACCACACACCCCATTCATCAGTCATTAGCTGATTGCCTTTTCATGTTACCCTGTGAAGCAGCCCCCACCCCCACCCACAAAGAAACTGAAGCTCCCAGGGGGAGGTGGGCTGCACTGTATTCTCTGAGTAGAGATTTTCTGTGTTCAGGCTGTTCTCATATGCAGCATGTATCTTCAGGTTGTTCTCATGGGCAGTGTGTATCTTCATCTGTTCTCATATGCAGTGTGTATCTTCAGCTGTTCTCATGGGCAGTGTGTATCTTCAGGTTGTTCTCATGGGCAGTGTGTATCTTCATCTGTTCTCATAGGCAGTGTGTATCTTCATCTGTTCTCATGGGCAGTGTGTATCTTCAGTTGTTCTCATAGGCAGTGTGTATCTTCAGCTGTTCTCATAGGCAGTGTGTATCTTCGTCTGTTCTCATAGGCAGTGTGTATCTTCGTCTGTTCTCATAGGCAGTGTGTTTATCTTCAGCTGTTCTCATGGGCAGTGTGTATCTTCAGGTTGTTCCCATAGACAGTGTGTATCTTCAGCTCTTCCCATAGACAGTTGTATCTTCAGGCTGCACATCAGTTACAGTCATTCTCCTTTACCTAGTCCCCGAGCTTTTCACTTGCGGACTTGGCTAAGTAAGCACTGCTGACTTCACTTACCAGCTGCCTTTCTCACGTTAGTTTAATGTCTGTAATCTCTGGGGTTTGCTTTCTTACTTTTTAATTCTGACTGTGAAAGTAGAAAAGCACCCACATGTTTTCCACATCAGCTTGTATTTATGTGATACCCATATGTTATAATTTTCTTCATAGATCCTTGTGCTAATAATCTTTGTCTTAAAGGGTTTTGACACACGGTGGGTGTGCCTTCTCTCAGCCAGTGGTTCTTTAAGCCTTAGGCCCTTTGGTTCTCAGAATTTTAAAAGAATTTTTATTTCCTCAGCTGTTTTGAATGCCCCTACATTTCCAGATACCCTCTTTGTTCAGCACTGAACGCTAAGTGCCCCCCCGTCATGTGTGCATGTGTGTGTGTGTGTTGTTGTTGTTGTGTTACAGAATGCACATTTTTAGTGTACATAGATTTTTTTTAGAAAGTTCTTTGGTATGCATTGTGATTTTTCCCCCAAGGGAAATGAGATAACACAAAGTGTGCACCTTCCAGGACTGTTTACGTGTAATATGGCTTCTGCCTTAAGTAACAACTAAGAAAACAGCCAGGCAGAACCGACAACATGAAACCTTAAACTAAGATTTTCCAGGAAGGTGCCATTCTTTTTCTGTTCTTCGTAGGCAGTGAAGTATATCAGCTTTCCTAAGGTATTGTTTATTTGAAATGGTTTTGAGGTTATTCTGTTATTAGTCTGTCTGTCTTTCTCTGTCTCTTTTTCTGTTTCTGCAGCATTTGATAAGTTTGTAAAGTTGGAATTGTTTTGTGGAATTGTCTTTCTGTAAGCTCTAAAATTCCATTTATAAAGCATTTTTTATATTTGACAAGTGGATCTGTAGACCACCTATTCTAGGTGGTTACGTGGTAGAACCTTTTGTATTGGTGCAGTCCTTTATAGCTTACTCAGCACTTGCATTTGATTGCTTTGTTTTTAATTTTCAGAAGATAATTTTTACTGTTGCTTTCTCAGGCAGACAGAACAGATGTTCTTTCCATTTTACTGATTGCTAGACCACCAGAAATGAAAGAGCTTATTAAAGAATGATGTAACAGAGCTGAGAATATACTTCTGTACCTAGTACATGCATACATGTATGCATGCAAATGCAAACATACAGACGTGTGTGTGTGTGTGTGTGTGTGTGTGTGTGTGTGTGTGTGTGTAGACACACATCATGTAATAAAGGAGGTGCTTCTTCATATTCACATTTCTATTGATTGTAAGATTTTTTTTTTAAAGAACATTTATTGTATTGTGTGCATGTGAGCGTTTGCCTGTATGTATGTCTGTGCATCCTGTGTGTGCAGTTCCTACAAAGGCCAAAAGAGGCCCTCGGGTTCCCTAGAAACCCCCATGGAGTTATAAACAACTGTGAGATACTCTGTGGGTGTTGGGAATTGAAACCAGGTCCTCTGGAAGAGCATCTAGCGCTATTAACTCCTGAGCCACCTATTCAGTACCTGATTTTAAGATTTTATTGTATTATGTTCATTAACCATTTAGCTACACAACCTTTTACTTCATATAATTCCATTATTTTAACATTTTATGATACTTGTTTGAAATTAAATTCCAAGGTTAGCCCTGTCTACAGGCTATTCTTAAATACATTATCTTGTGCACTTCTGCATCATAAACGATGCCTGTGTTTGACCTGAGTTGATGAAGACAGAGCAGGTGACGTCAGAATGGTGTCAAGTGGGATTCTGAGGCTGCGTGTTTTCTCCTCCGTTCTTCTGTGCTGTCCTCTGATGTCATTCCCTCCACCCCATGCAGGGGAAGTAGTTTTACAACATTGCTAATATGGTGTAGTTTGTAACAAAATGCCTTGACCACCTTAAGAACTGAGTTTCCCTGATAGAAATAATCCATGCTTCTTTCTTTTCTGTGCTCATAGTTGGGCCATTTTACACATATTAAAATCAAGTTTTTGAGTATTGGAAGCAGGAAGGGTTTGAAATTTGTTTTGTGTAGTCCTTCCCTTTGATGGCTGTGGAAACATCATCCAAGTGCTAGGCAAGCACCCTACCAATTGCATTACACCCCTACCATAAAGAACTGTGCCAGGACTCGTAAAGTGCTACTCTGTCTCTAGAGTTAATTACCTATGTTCCTCCTGGAAGGTAACCTTGTATATGACTTTGGAACTACAAATAGCAAGCATCTTTTCATGTGCTAGCAAGCATCTTTTCATGTGCTTGCCCATTCTGATAAATCATCAGTAACCATAGTCCGGCAGTTGCAGTGTATTAGATCTTGGTTATCAGATTTCACAGTGTGTTCTGATGATCTTCAACATTCAACCAAATATTAGAGACTTCCCTAGCCTGTGGCTGACTGGCATGCCCCTTCCCTGTGAGGATCTCAGCCTCTTCTGTCACTATGGTGTGCAGGACATAGCTTTTGATTTTCAGGTCCTCCTGGGCAAAGTGGACCAGCTGTTTCTTCTTTAAAGAATCAGATACTAATTGTGTTAAACTGATCTTTACATCTTGAAGAAGAAGGAATTTGTAATTTGTGGGATGTTATCTGATCACAGCAGGTATTCCTAATCCTTCCTGCCACCCAGCTCCACTACCCAGCACTGGGTGGATGATCTGTGCTAGTTTTATAATGAATTTGGGCAGAATGCAAATTTTCTTCTTCACAGTCTTGTTTTACAACAATATTATCTGATAATATTGTTTTTAAGATTTTTGAGGGTCAGCTCTAATGGTAAGTATGAGATGTTTTCAAAAGGCAGAATGCTTCACAGTCTCAGGGAGTGGTCGCTGTATGCTCAACACTCACTTACATAACACAGATTTTGTGGTAGACATTCTTCTAGTAGCTGAAGTAATGGCAACTAGCAATAGCAATAGGGAGACTCTTTGCTGAGAGAATGTATTTTCTTTTATAAAATAGGCATGAGTTACTAATAAGCAAGGTACTAATATTTAGTAACCTTGATAAAGGTATGGAATAGTATTTGTATTACAAATAAGTTATAGTAGTATAATATAATTGCTAGTAATTCTAACTATTAGCTTTGATAATAATAAATACTTACTAATATGAATTTCATTATTAATAATGGCTTCCATAAATACCAATAAATATCACTAAGCTTACAGTGTTAAAAATCACACTGCCTAAATGTTATAAACAGAAAAAAATGATAGCTCCAGGCAGGCAGAATTCTAGAACTCACCTCATACATTCTTTCATTTCCTAAATAACAGGAATTGATTCCTAGATATCTTCATAGAAGACATACAAACTTTGCCCAGGAACGCTGTCCAGTGTGATTGACTGCTGAGTGCAGGCAGGGGTTATTATTCAGGTTGTAGAGACTCAGAGAGTCCCGAGAGGCTTGTTCAGTATTATACAGCAGTAAGTGATAAAGCTGAGCCTTGGACTTGTGGGATTTCTCTCATGATTATCACAGTTGTACATCACAGATGCATTTGTGATGACTTGTTTGGAAGCCACCCTGATAACTAATATACAGGAACAGAGAAGATTAGATGTTTGAGAACAAAGAGATGTTCATGTAATTGGTGACAAAATTCTCATTTATTTTTTAGCCTGTCAGGCTAATTAACTGTTGAAATGCATGTGTAATAAGGTGATGGATTCCTGCTTCTTACATGGTTTGGAAAACAGTGATTAATGCTGATTTGTATGGGAGGTGCTCTTTATCTTCATATTAAAATATAGAAATGTATACTACCATTGGTATGTTTCAAACTTTCCTTTATTTTTAAATATAGAAATGTGTACCACTGCTGGTATGTTTTAAACTGCAATAGCTAACTTTCTGTCTCCACAAATAAAAATTGAGAGCACGGCAGTGAGGCCTTGCACAGCCATCAGACAGGTGGAGTGGAAAGCCATGCTATAGGGCTGATTTTTGCATTGCATGGCTCTAGACACAGACGATTCTGAGATGAGAAAACTCTGGAGATGAGCGATTTGTGAGTAGCCAGAGATGAGCGGAGTTGAGTGGGGTGGAATGCAGGTAGGTAGGTGTTCATGCCAAGAGAAAGCCGAACAAGTCATCTTATGGGGCACAGCATTGGTAGCTCTGTGTGTCTAATCCTGCAGTGTGTTGCATAGAACTCTGCACACACATGCTGATGGGTAGAGGCCCAAAATGCTGGAATGGGATGAGATTCACCCAATGCTAGCGTAAACTGTCAGTTTCTGGTCTTGATGATTCACAGTAGCGATATGCGATGTTGCCATGGGAAGAAGCGGGGTAAAGCATTCCTTAGATTTTGCACTATTTTTGGAAATTTCTATTAGTCCATATTTTCTGGTAAATTTTTAATGGTTGTGAGATAAAGAAATACATGATTTCATAAAGTGCTATCTTACCTATATTGTACATTTTATGGTCACTGTTGTATCTAGCTTAAACTCCTAATTTTCAATGGTAGCTTGTCTTCCAAAAACTTAAAAGACAAAAGAAAAAAATCTATGTCCTGTTTAATTTGTGTATAAGTAATAAATAATATTCCCAGGTAATTCTGACTAGTATTCAATCCAAGCATGGTCTTCATGAGTTTATTTCGTTACCACCAAGACCCAGTGTTCCAATGGTAGAGTGTGCCTTCCAGTGTTCTCCCCTCGGTTAAGGACCATAGCTTTTGAAGTCCTGAGCATCTGTTCCCCTGTGAGCAATCATTCAGGGCCAAAATCATTCTTCATAATGCTGTACCCCTCCCTCTGAACTCTCTTCTATGATATCAGGCTCTTCCATACATTGTTTCAGATAATTTTGCTTAGGATACAAAAACAGAAGGTTTAAAACTAACGACAGAAGGTTGCTTCCTCGAAGATGGCCCAGTAACATTCAACTTCCTATATTCCAGGTCTTTTGCTATTTTGTTAACTTCAGAGTGATGTCTGAAATCTCAGCTGATTTTGGGTCATGGCAAGTCTATGTAAATCATCTATAAATGGATTCATTATGGCTACTATAAAAAAATTCAACACCTGAGCCTTTGGGCAAATAGACTATATAGAGAAATCATGGCCTAGAATAATGATTGACCTAAGGAGCTATAAAAATAATCTTTGCATAGTATTTTTGTCATCCTTCCTTAAAAATACTCATAGACTGGGCTGTTGAGAGCAAAACCTGGGGCAGAGGAGGGCATTTCCCAGGGATGTGGTCCTCTGGGACTCCCAGCATTTTTCCCTATCAACAAACTCTCTGATTACCTGTCTGTCACATTTTCTGTGCGTTGCTGTACTTATGCAGGTTAGATGGTCTGTAGTCAAAAGGTATCTCATACAGAGGCTCACATTATTTCAATTTAGTGTCATAAAAGAATTTGAAGGATCCTTTATAGGAGCACGGGGGAGTACCTCACAGAGAGGGATATTTGATATACATCTTGGAGGAAGAGCTCAGGCTTTACCAGGCAGAATATGTCAGTCTACAGGACCAGTGTATGCCGAAGCAGTGGGTCCAGCTTATGATCTTCAGAATACACAGGGACTCCTGGGGGCTTCTCTGCCATGAAGATGGGGTGAACTCACTGTGGGAAGACCCTTGTTTCCCAGTAATCTCATTACTTACCTTTCAGAAGAGCTCCGCAAAGTTGCGGAACACAGAGAGCAGAGGCAGGAAGGAGGGCATGCCTGTCACCCAACATGACCGGCAGCACACTTGTGGTGTGGTGCTCGCCAGGAGTAGCATGGACAGGCCTTGCTTCATCTCTGGCACCTAATGATGAAATGGTTCTCTGTATATAGATACTAAAAGGGGAGTCATTTTACTCAAACTGAGGACAGACTTCGGCTTTTTCAAACATACACCCTACAGAATATGAGGTATGATCCAACTTAAACTTTTTTTTTCTTAGTTATCCACACACTTGGGTGATTCCGAGAAAAGAATAGAAAGAATAGGGTTTTATTTTAAAATATTTTCTAGTACCTTAAAGATTGTGTATACAAATTCAGTTTCACATCACAATCTCACTTACCTAGTTTAATTTCCACAGGGCCCTGTAACTTTATTATTGTTCTTATATTATCTTTGTTCCTAGTGACAAATGAGTAACCTAAGATTCAGGGGACCTACGGTGAGGTTAATAATGGAGAAGGCACATGCAATCAAATAGTACTATTTCCTCATATTAGCGATTTCCACAAGCCCGAGTATAATATGCATACATGCTGGCTAGTGTTCTGTCACTGAGTCCTTTATGCCAACCCTGTCCACTGACTTCGACTCCTACGAAAACAGTTTCTCTCATGAATAATGTATATAGGGATGTAAATCACTTTTTACTGGGTGTGTAGTCTTTACTGCATGTGGAGCCCATTTGTATTTTCTTTGTACCTTCCTAGCTTTGCTGTAAAGGATACTGCCACTTGCAGACAGTAGATATCTCTCTCTCTCTCTCTCTCTCTCTCTCTCTCTCTCTCTCTCTCTCACACACACACACACACACACACACACACACACACACACAGCGAACCCAGTCACCCAGGGCAGAATTGTGATTTCAATCTTTGTCTCTCACCCCATGGCAGTGAGATCTTTTCCTTAGATCAAATTCTGTAATAATGATCTTGCTGTTTGATTTATTGAAAAAGAACATTTTCACTGTTACTTTCTACACTTACTATTGCTGAGAGCTACTTGAAAGTTATCATACAAATATATGACTTAGAATCGCCTCAGCAGGGATGTGAATAAGGTATGGCGGTATCCACCAGCTGTAGGAATCTGAACTTACTACCAAGGAGACACCATTGCCCAAAGCCTTGGGAATAACTCTGTGAAATATCCACCAATTCAAATGAGTTCTGTCATCTTGCTTAATCCTCTTCGATGATACTGGTAGTTTCAATGACATTAGAATGAAATTAAAATGACATTTTTAATCTGCCGTTATGTGATATTGACCTGTTAATTTCTACTGTAGTGATTTGAGTTTTATTAAATGCTTCCTCTTTAAAAATTACTGTCTGTATAAAAGAAATCTATAGGTTGTATGATATGTTCCTGGAAACGACATTCAATATAGGATCTCTCATGGTGATTTTGCTTTGTCATGTCTTGATATCATATTAATTAATATGCATTCCATTATTGAGTCCAGTTCAGATCTATTTAATTCTTTTTTTTTTCATTCTTTTTGACACTAACTCTCATTGTGTAGTCCTGTCTGTCCTGGAACTCACGATATAGACCAGGCTGACCTTAAACTCAGAGATATCTGCCTGTGGGCCATGGACCACCACCGCCCACCTCTCATGCCATTTTTAATTAACAAGGATATGTAACTAGAAGTTAAGCTGTTCCCAAACCGTAATAAGTACTTTATATTTTCAAGAGAAAGTGGATATATCAAAATGACCATTTTGCTAAGAATAAAAAGTTTTAGTATAAAGCCTTAGTTTGGAAATTGCTTCTGTATTTAACTCTCAGCGAACTCAGAATGAGGAGTTTTCTTCAGTACAGACCACCAAAAGTGCCCCAGAGAAAACAGAATTGAGGTAGGCCATTGTTTGGTGTGTGAACTAGAGTCAGAGAGTTCTGTGTTTCAGTTTTGACTTCATACTTTAATTTCTGTGGGAACTGGGCTACTAGACTGAGTATCTGTAGGGCTCTTTGTTGTGATTGTGCAATAGAGGTGTATGTATCTCAGACAGTTCGGAGCGTTAAGTGTGAATCGGCACCATATCTGGTGTGGAACAAAAGTGAGTCAGGGAAGGTGCCGTTGGCACTGTTGCCAATAGTGAAAATGAAACATGAACGTTACCCTGGAGTTCTTAATCTGTAATTTCTGTCTGTATGTTCTAAGTCGTAAGTGCCACAACGTAAGTCACCCTGGCCATTTAAAATGAATCTTTTGTAGTGTCCCTTTGCATGTGCTGTGTATTTGGTGCCTGGCACTTTCAAATTGGTTTGGGGTTGGTTTCTCCTTGCACTATGGCACTTAGATGTATCTGTTGTGGAATGTTCTTTTATGTGATGAGATTCAGCCAGTCCCCATGGTTGTACTGACCCTCACATGTGTCCCAGATCCCCAGGCACTTAGATGCCATTCTCGGCCTGAGCGGTCACTACTCTCCAAGCCAGTTAACTAGGTTTCTCTCTTCCCCTCCCCACCCCCCAGGTTTAGTACAGTATATGAAGAGGCCTGGCTATTTGGTGCTAGTGGGGGAGTTTCATAATTAGAAGCCGCCTGGTATGTGTGTACACAGTTATGATATGTGGGTTTTAAACATGTTCATATATTTTTTTCTTGCTCTTTCACTTGAAGAAGATTTGTACATCTCCCCTGGGCTGGGCCTGTCTGTACAATGCAGGGTGATGAGTGGATGTGCCCAGAGACTTTCCCCTGAGAATGAGGCCAGGAAGGGATGCTTACTTCCATTTTGCAGGTGAACAGACTAAGGTTGGATGCTGAGACATTTGCACATAGCCCTGATGGTAGGAAGCAGTCAAGGGGAGAGCCACACACAGCTCTCCTGACTCAAAATGAGCGTTTTAAGCAATAACATGATTTCTGTTGCTTAGCACATAACTAGTACCTGTACGTTTTAATTTATTCTTCTTACATGGGAATTTAAAATGCCATATTTTTTTGTTCTGCTCCCATTATTGCAGTTTTGAATGATGATTCATCAGTGCAGTGGCCTCTTTAAGTGAACCACAATAGCTTGGGTAGAAAGAAGAAAAGATCCAACGTACTCAGGAATGGAAAGCAGCCATCTTTTTATAGCTAAAATTGCAAACATCTGGCAGTTCCTCTATTTTACCTCCCCTCAAAAGAGAAGAATTGTCCCCTCAACTAGAGCCTGCTGCTGCTGTGTTTAATCAAGGCAGCTATGCACGCCTTCAGGAGCAATAGGTTTTGATTCAAGGAGGCCATTGCCTCGCCCACTTGGCCAGTGAAGCTTTGAAAACACATGGCTTAATGTTCCCCATATGCTACTGTGTTACATAATGATACTGGTGGTAACATGGTCGTTAATAACTAGAGAAAATCCCCTTTGGTATCCCGCCCATCTTGCTTGTGGGGCTCTTAAGGCATGGTTCATATTTTGAAAGTTTCCTAGTCAGGTCAGGTTTACCTCTTGCCTAAAAACCTTCGTCTTCCTAAGCCTTTTGTATCCTAGAACAAAGATTCCACTAAATCAACACAGCGAATACTTTCTGACTTGCTTGCTTTATAAACTGGTCTAGTGACATTGAAGGAACAAACCCTGGTCATTTTCAAGCTTGGCATTGTTCTTCTAGTCAAAAAGCAGTCTGCCGTGTTCACTCTCCTCTGCCACCCCACCCCAGCCTTGTCTCCTCTTCTGACCATTGTTTATGAAACTAGTTCTTCCTTCACTGGCAAACGTCGTCTCGGTGGGTGAGGGAAGTGAGAGAAGCTGGTGGTTTGCAATAGATGCTGAGAATGAGGACTTCCTCATCTTTCTCTCAGGGCTGATCCGGGTGTTCGCTATGGCCTTGCCCGGTGCCTTTTCCTTTCTGTTCCCCATTTCTCTCTCTCTTCCTCTGGGTCTCTGAAGGTTAGAGGTGTTACCTCTAACAACTTGTTCTGTTTTCTTTCGTCATAGGTCAGCTTGGGAAAGGTCGTTAGTAATCACTAAGGAGTGAACAGGGCGCAGTAGGAACAGAAATCAAGGTTCATCGGCGTGGTGCTTCTCGAAAAACAATCTCACGTACTAAAAATAGGTCATCCTCTTGTGTTAATGTTGTGCTACCTGAAGTCGTAGACTGTCAGTGAAGCCTTTGAGGGTTTTACTCACCTGCTTTTTGTTCTTATACCTTGGTACAGCTGTGTTGAACAAAGCTAGAGCTTTCCACCTGACTTTCCTAGGCTGTCCCTTCCCAAATTCCCAATGGAATTTGCTAACAACTCATCACGCGAAGTCCTCTTTGGGAAGAGTGAATGGGAAACTTCTCTAGCTAAAACAGAAGGAAGGGATAGGAACTTTCAATAACCTAAAATCACAGGTTGTTCAACACAGCTAGTCCGTGTAGAGCTAGATAAAATAATGGCCTGTAATATCAAAATAAATGTCTTTACTGTCCTCCATCGTTGTCCATTTGGATAGTTATGGCTTTTCTCTGGGTGCACATCTTAAACTTGAAGTACTTCGTTATAACCCGTCTTGTTGCCGTAGCGCTTTTCCTTGATAACCTCACAAACACAGAAAGCATTATACAGTGATCCTTTCCATATCTTACTTTTACTGACGGGTTTACAGTGTGTGAACTCCCAATAATAAAGACAGTGTTGTGTTGCAGAGGATCTAAGTGTCTACCCTGACTCGAACTGGAGGTAGTTTGAGGGCTGGAACATGTGTTGAGGGCTGAGCTCCATCCGCTCAGTTGTAGAATACTTGACTGTCACATGCAAGGTACAGAGTATTCAGTCCTTGCCCCATAACCAGATAATGACAGCAACAAAGCAGTTATCAAGACTTGGCACTGTCCCTCATTTCGAATATAATCAGTTTGGGATGGGCACCAAGTTTTAAAAAACTTTCTTTGTATGAAGCTTCACAGAGGCAGGCTGATCGAGAAAGCTCACAATTTCTGGCTGTGCATTTGGTTATTACTTAAAGCTACAAGCACCTGCCATTTGAAAAAGATACCCAAACCAAAACCTCACCACTCAGTTCTCATCTCAGTAATTGTTTCCTAGACCTTATCACTTGGGACCTCTCTCCTGCTTTCCGGTTCTAAGTCTCCAAGAAAGGAATAACAGAGCAGCAAGACACCATAGGTTGGGGGTATTTCGAAATGAGGCAGCATTAGAATTAGCTCTTTAACCTGGCTGTAGAGCTGCAGCTCAATGCTTTATGAATGGAGCCCAGTGCATGGTTGTCCTTCCCAGTTCTATGTCATCTTGACACATGCTAGAGTCATCTGAAAGGAGGGAGCCTCGATTGAGAAAATGTGTCTATAAGATCCAGCTGTCAGAGGGCATTTTCTCATTTAGCGATTGAATACGGCTGATGTTATCCCTGTTGAGAAAGCCAGTAAGCAGTACTCCTCCATGTCCTTGCCTCAACCCCGCCCTCAGGTTCCTGTCCTGTTGAGTTCAGTCTGGACTTCCTTTTATGATGAACAGTGATAGGGAAGTGTATGCCCAATAAGCCCTTTCTCTAAGTTTCTTTGGTCATGGCATTTCATCATAGCTGTAGTAACCTTAACTAGGACAGTGGCCAAGACATGGAAGCAGCCTTCAGTTATGACTGAGAAATAAATAATCATTTGAGGTTATTAAAATGGTTTGTTTAAATTTATAAAAGCTATTGATTCTCAATGAACAAATATGTGACAAAACAGAGACTAAACCTTAAAATACCTAGGCACAGCTTTAATAACAGATGTTTAGGGTTTATGTCTTAGCAACAACAAAACCCATATAACAGCCCTTCAAGTCTCTAGACCTAAGAGTAGTTCCACCCTTCCTGCTCAAGGACTTGAACCTTTAGGTAGCCTTGAGTTTGGTTTGGCCTGCCTGAATGGCAAAGCTGATAGAATAATTTATTTATAGCATTATCCATTGTTACTAGTAAATTGAAAGTATTTTTCCATACTTATTGAAACCTGATGCTACCCAAATCTATCTTGGGTCCTTGCTCTGTCTTTATAGATTACAAACACATACCTAAGCTCTTTGTGTTACCCCTTCAAGCCTTTCAAACTTGTCATATCTTCTTTGCTTTAAGTTGGATGGTTCCATTGCAAGTTCCCTAAAGCATTAGTGATTTAATCTATCCTGTCCTGGAAGTTTTGTGTGATGTTCCAGAACTGAATGCAATGGTACTGAACGTTGTTAGAAAATGGCAAGCTCGTAGAGAATCCCTGTTTACAGTCAAGTGCCAAGAAGCAGTTGTTCATGTTCTATATAGTGTGTTCTCACTTATGGGACTGTCCTGTATGGTGTCTTTGGGGTTGATTATTCTCATATATATAATTCATTATTCACATATATATTATTCTCATATATGTATGAAAATCCTATTGATTATACATCAAAAATAATATAGTTCCTGAAGTCAGGTTAAGAAAAAAAAAAACAAATTACATACTTTCTGTGGTTTGAATTGATTAGGAAATCCTCTTTCCAAATAAATAATTTGGAATCCAAATCAGAATCCAAATAAGTATAATGGAAAATAATTAGCATTTAGTAACATTTAAGAATGTTTTCAGAATTGCCTGTGTGGTAAGCTTTTGGTTGTTTAAACAGTTGACCTAGGTCATCTTGTTTGTGAGTTTAGCTGTCTTTTAGTTCTTTGATTTTTGTCCTTTAGTTTTATGAAAATATGATAATTATGTCTTCCTTCTGTCTATGCCAATGATTTGTAATTTTTATATTATAGTTACACAGCAATGGGACTTGGGTCTAGTGGTCCAGACCCACAGAGAACTCTTTTTCAGCAGTGAAGTAGCAGTGGCAGGTGCCCTTGGACAGTTTGGTGATTTGTTGTCTGGTGTGTTCACAAGTGATTCCCATCTGTAAACATCTGGAGCAGAAGCATTGTTGAGGTTATCATCCGAAAATGTAGGGAAATCTCTGTAGCAACCCGTGAAGATAGAGTCGTAACTCAAACTCTGATAAATAAGCACCAGTTTGGTCAAATTGAAGATACTTTTACAGTATGCTTGATGACTTTGATCATTTATCATAGCATGCCCTGGGTTCCATTTTCTTTCGGGGGTCATGTAGATTTTATATATTCCAGAATTTTCAAGTTATTTGTTGAAAATTTCATAATTTTTTCTGTGGGGTCTCTTGGCTTCTGAATGATTTTATTCTTTCATAGAGCTATAGACCTAGTTCCATTAAATAAAGAACTTTGAGACATCATGTTTTGCTAATGGTGAATTTAGTCTTTCTTTTTGTTTTTCTGAGCAGGTTTTTCTGTGTTGAATTAATCCATATATAGATGTTACCAGTTTTATAGTGAAATTACCATCTGGCATTATTGTCTCTTATCCTTTGAAACAGTCAACCTGAGACAGTCCATATCTTGGCTGATAGAACCTACATCTGGGGACTGTAGCGCATCTTCATCCTCTCGAACAAGTAGCTGGGAAGCTGTTGTCATGTTACTAGGTTGGAGTACTGTTAGAAGTGAATTACGGAGAAGGAAAGAGGATAAAGCTTGAGCCACAGAGGAAGGGTGGAGGCTTGTGGATAGAAGATGGGTACCATGTGGATTAGCAGCATAAGCCCATCCTGGTGTCTCATCCTCATTCAGTGAAGAGCCAAGATTCCTGGTAATAACTAAGAGCATTTTTAAGTTTGACTTTGTTTTGAACACTAATTCTAGAATTTCTTCATGAATACTAAATATCTAGGAAGTTGGGTGGAGAAGAACTGCTAGGCCAAATGCTAAAGTTTTGTCTGAGCCACACTGAAAAGGAGTAACATGCAGCCAGAAAGACTGAACATGAGCTTGGTCGTGGAAAAGTGTGAAAATGGACAAAACACATCCCGAGTCACGATAGTCACAAAACAGTATGCTCAATTGTAAAAATAGCTGAACAACACATCTTCATTCCTACCCTACTCTAAAGTATAAGAAGGTGGGATTCAGCTAGAAAAATTGGTGTAAAACTGTTTGCCGCTGAAAGGCATGGCATAAAATTGTTCTCATGAAACACGAATTTAGCTAAGTTGTACAAAAGACCTTAGGATTTCCATTCTGTGTTCCCTCTCAGCATGCTCTTTCACCCACATTCGTGAAGAGTGTGTGTTCACGTTGTTAAGTGCCTCTAGTTTACAAGTGATCCCTCATTAAGTATGTTCCAGTAGCTTGTCATACCATTTTAATAGCATTTTTACAACTTGACACTGATATTTCTTGTTTTGAAACAAATGAGATTGAAATTCAGACAGATAATAAACAAACTATCCAAGGTCTTGTGGCTGATAAAGAATGAGGTTTTGACTTGAGTGCAGCCATGTCTAAGAGACAATTCCATAGTCTAATGTTCTGCCTTCCAAAGTCTGTGTAAGAATTTTTTAGTTGAATGTGTACATACCAGACTTTGGATAATTGTGTGTATATAGGTAGGTAACTATGTAAATGGGAAGAGTCTAAATTGTTTATGAAAGTATGTTGAAGTGGAACCCTGCCAGAAGGGCTTCAGTTTTGATAAAAATCAAAACCTTAATAGGAATGAGTTAAATTTGAATAAGAAAAGCATCCACTGATGGGGAAGGAACCTGGGAGACCTGGAGTCTTTGTATACATGTTATAGATGAGCTTATGTGAACTTGCTTTGAATTAAAAAAAGTTTATTTAAAATTTTTATTATTTATAAATGCTTTAAGTGTGTGTGTGTGTGTGTGTGTACATCTCATAGGATTCAGTTTTCTTTCCAACATTTGGGTTCTGTGGATTAAACTCAGGTCATCAGGTTTGGTTCTTTTACCTACTGAGTCTATCTCGTGAGCCCTGAAGAAAAGTTCCAGGTTGACTTTTTGATGGGGAAGTTGATAGAATAAGTAGATGAACGTGACTGCAACTTCCAAACTGTATGAAGGAATATCAACTGAGGACAATAATGATCTACACTGAGAATCTTAATTCCTCTCTTATACACTTACTCTGTGCTGTTTGAATTCTTGGTCCATTCTGAGGTCTGTTTTTAAAAGAAAATCCCTTCTTTTCCTGTAGGTCTCACCCCCACCCCCAAAGTAGATGGGTGGGTGGGCTGCACAGGAACCTCAAGATAAGGGAAGAGCTTAAGCTCAACACTCAGCCCTCCAAGCATTGAGCAAACATATGGGGTTTTATGTTTTCTGCACTCAACTGGGTGGGATCCAGACCAAAAAGGTGTGCCCTTTGCTTTGACTATTTATAGCGGAAAAGAAATGAGAAATTGAAAAGTCCCTGGCCAAGAAGGATATTAAGAGTCCGTATCCAAGATGGAGACTGATTCAGAACAGTGTTTTCTGAATTGCTTTCTCACACGGGTCAAGTAAGAAACTATTGTTATAATAGGTACGGTGGGACTATTAAAAGAAGTGCATTGCAGTGTATCCGTTGCTACAGTGATGGGACCTGTGATCTACCATAGCCACAGCTTTAAAGGAGGGTGAATCCTTTGACTTCCCATGGGCAGTAGCTCAGGGAATCTGGATCTGCAGTAGTGAGAGGGTTAAGAAAGTCCATCAGTTTGTAACAGGCCCAGGGATCTTGTATGAACCATGTCAGGATGTTGTCTGCGTGCTGTCTTTGCTGATCACAGTAATCGGGTCAGAAGAGAAAGAGAAGTAATAGAGTGTCTCTTAGCAACCAACCCTAGGAGAAAGAGAAAATTACTCAAACCAAGCCATTCAGCCAGGGAAGTAGAAAGAAAAATGTTCTGAAA
>CABHPH010130844.1:57079-69059 GCA_902168325.1 Peromyscus nudipes | reverse complement strand
TGATCAGGACCCCATGCTGTTTTTACAAATAAACTTGAGGCAGGATCTGAAAAAAAGGAAAAAGAAAAAATGAAAAATAATCCAGCATTTATCTTATCTTTATGATCTGTATTCAGGATAGTCATGTTGGTTTAAGAAAGTTTTTTAAATTACAAAATGCCAGAAACACTGTTCTAGAACAAAATGAGGACTTAAAAAAATCTTTAATGAGACAAACCAACAATAACATCTTTCTTTGAGTCAACCATGTAAATTTGAATGTGTACTACATGAATAAACAAAAGAATTAGTATTAACTTTGTTAGCTGTGATAGTAATAATTATTTTCTTAATCTATTACTTGGGCTAAAGTGTATCTCAGTAGGGGAATGCTTGTAGCATATGTGAGACCCTAAATTCAATTCGCAACACACAAAAGTAATGAATGAATTAATTAATGAGTAAACAATATTATTAACTTGAGATACTGGTTACTTTTAAGGTAAAGTGATAAATGAAATTTCTTTTAAAAAGAAGAATGGACCGTGGGCAAAAGGTTCTGAGGACTCTGAATAGCTGACCCATTTTTGCCTCTTTAGTTTTCCTTTTTTTTTTTTTTTTTTTTTTAGAAGCAGAGCCTACTACGCGTGCGCCGAAGTGTCCACCTCTGTTCTAACGCCAAGGGCAGCAGCCTGGAGACAGATTTTCAATTACTGATGTCCTGGCGGACTCTGAAGCTGATATGCTCTTGGTTACTGAACCAAGGTCCAGCATTTAGGGGCTTGGATTCCTCGATCCTGTGGAAAGGGGCTTTCAGAAGGTTACGAGACCTCCCAGGGGTCTCCGAAAGAGACTGGTGGCGAAGGCCGTCAGTAGCAAATTGGTCTTGGTTTTCTAGAGTAGCCCTTTTCCCAGCATTTGACGTGGACCCTTGCTGGGCGCAAGCGAGGCCATCCTCCCCCGAGCCCCCTCTTCCTAGCCCCACTTCTTTCCACGCCAGCGTTTCCCCTTTCTCTCTCCTCCTTCTTTCCAGTTCCCAGTTCCTCAGGGCGCCCCGCATCCCGCCTCTTCATCCTGCCGTGTCTGTCAACCTTGCATCCCCACATCCATCCATTCTGCCCTGCAACCTGCCTCTTCAAACTGCCCTTCTAGACCCCGCCCCCACCCCATCCCACTCCTCCCAGCCCTGCCGCCCCGCCTCCTGAAACTCGCCCCGCCCCTTATCCCGGCGTGTGCATCTGAGGTTGCCATAGCTACGGCGCACCCAAGCTACCAAGCCTCCCAGAGCTGGTGTTCTGCTGGCGGGAGGAAAGAGGCAGCATCATGAGCCGCACAGTGACCACCCAGGAGCCCAAGACCAAGCTTCAGGGGTTTCGGTACCGGTGCGAGGGGTCGAGGGCCAAGGGCAGCACCGCCAGTCGAACATACGATTTCCTGTACGGTAAGGGCTAGCCACTCCTCCGGGGAGCTACAGTGTCTTGGTAGGGGTGTGGTGAATGAAACAACAACAAGAAGAAGCAAGCAAGCAAACAAACAAACAAAAACCTAGCTTCAGGACAAACCCTCTGTCCCCGACCCCATAGTTGCACGCAGGTGGCCGCGAGGCGCTCTGCAGCGCCACAGGTGCGCTCACCCTCTCCAAGCAACAGGAGGGGTCACCTTTGTTCTGATAATTCATCCTCCTGAAACCTGGTCTGAGGTTTTGGATGCTCGTTCAGAAAAGTATGAAATGACTTACAGAGCTAGAAAGTCAGGCAACGTGACCGCATTCAAACTGCACACAATGTGCAGTGGAAATGATCTCCTTGCCTGGACAGCTCCAAATTCAGTGTTCTGGGTAAACAGGTGCCAGTTTCTCCCGTTTGTTTTCAGAGGCCTTTTGTTTTCTTTCAACCTTTTTATCTATCAAAACATTGTTAATAGACCTAGTGAACTGATTCCCCCAGGGCTAATCAAGCTCCAGTTTATGTTCACGCCCTGATTTTCCACTTGTGGTCTATTTCTCCTGGTCCATTCATGTTTGTAGCCTTCTCGAACCTATTCCTAGTGCCGGTACACAATGTTAGGAATGCAAGTGTTAACTAAGTTATTGGATTTACTGCTACAACGATTGCAACCATGGAAGCACGATGTTTTCTTTTTCTGATTTTGCTCGCTGTAGAACAAAGCTGTCGCCCAAACCTAACATTCTTTACAACTATGTCCCTTTGGATTCCCATAAAACATCCATAAGACCCATTTTCCTTGGCCTGGGCTGTGCAGTGACTGCTCACATGGTCTGCCCAGTGTTCTACTTTGTCACTCCTGGTTTCATCTCAGGAAATAAATCTAATAAATGTTTGGCCCAGGGTATTTGTTTCCCTAGGGAAAAATCTACTTGGGAAATCAAATGTCTCTCTGAAAGCTGCTTATAAATTTAGTGTCACGTTGTTTGATTTCTTTAAAAAAAATAGGATTTATTTATTTATTTATCTATTTATTTATTATCTATTTATTTATTTATCTATTTATTTATTTATTTTATGTGTATAAGTGTTTGCCTGCATTGTATGTATGTGTACCACGTGTGTGCCCAATACTCTTGGAGGTCAGAAAAGGGCATCAGATCCCCTAGAACTGGAGTTACAGATGTGAGCCACCTCACGGGTGCTGGAATGGAACCTGAGCCTTCTGCTAGACTCTAGACTTGCAGCTAGACTAGCAACAAGGGCTCTTAATAGCTGAGCCATCTCTCAGGCCTCCCATGGCTTGATTTTAATAAATAATACACTCAGTCTCCAGTGTCCTTCATCATTAAAGATATACTCAGTGAGCAGGTACTTATAGTATCGGGTTAATCAGTTATTGACCTTTGGAGAGATAACTTGGGCCCATCATCGACAGAGTCTTTATAAATCTAAGGGATAAATTCTAAAGATGACTGATATTATTTATTTCTTATTAGAGAGCGATATTTTCTTGCCATGTCTATAATTCTCAAGAGGGCATGCTGTTTGCATCCTTCCAGTGTACTGAATATGGAAAATGGTTCTTAATTTATCTACCCTCCGTGTGTGTGTGTGTGTGTGTGTGTGTGTGTGTGTGTGTGTGTGTGTGGTGGGAGAGAGGCAGAAATCAAGACTGGAAGCCCTCCTCAGTTGGTCTCCACCTTATTTTTTAAGACAAGGTCTCATGGGACCTAGAACTGACAGATTCTGCTGGACTGCCCCGGGGATCCTTCTGGCCCCCCCTCCCCAGTTCTGGGTTACAAGCACCCAGGCTGCTGTGCTGGCTTTTTATGTATGTGCTGGGATCTGAACTCGCTTCCTCATGCTTGTGCCCAAACACTTTGCTGAGTGAACCGTCTTCTCTGCACGGCTAAATTTGTTCTTTTGACTGGAAATGGGAATAGTGTCCATAGACAAGATTCCTCCTCTTGAAGTATTTTTTAGGTCACCCAGACCCCAAAAGAAATCCATTCATAGGAAAAAAAAAAAAGGAGTATGTAGGGTATTGTGCTTGAAATATGATCGGCTTTTTGTTTGCATTCCAATTCCATAAGCTGAATTGGAATTTCCAGGAAGGAAACACATAAACAGATTCCCTGCTAGATGGGAGAGGGTAACAGGACCATCAGCTGCTACAGTTAAGTGATGTCTAAACTCTCTAATTTACTTTCCAGTTAAGAAATTGCAAGCCAAGCATACTGGCGCTTGCCTCCAGCCCTTCCTTCCTGCTCAGAAGGCAGAGACAGGAAGATCTCCTGCATCCGGGAGCTCAAGGCTAGCCTGGACAGCATAGCAAGACTCGGTGTTGAAAATGAGAGAGGGCCAGTGAGACCGCTCACTATGTAAGGGTCTGACGGCCTGGGTTTCCTTCATAGAAACTACACGGGTCAAGGAGAGAACTGGCTCCTGCAAGCTGTCCTTTTGCGTCTGCACATGAGCTGTAGCAAATAAACAAATGCAAAACAAATCATTTTCAAAACGTACAGCAGTGGCACAGAGCTTGTGGGAGAGACCAACCAGTATCTGATTGGATTGAGGCTCACTCCGTGAGCTGGAACCTATCTCAAACGCTGCTCAGGCAGCCAGGACCCTGAGACTAGACAGGTCATGAACCTCGGGGAAAATAAAATACTGCTGTTCTGCTAAAGGAATGTAGCAAATGACTCTTTTTTTCTTGGTTTTTCGAGACAGGGTTTCTCTGTGTAGCTTTGCGCCTTTCCTGGATCTCGCTCTGTAGACCAGGCTGGCCTCGAACTCACAGAGATCCGCCTGCCTCTGCCTCCCGAGTGCTGGGATTAAAGGCGTGCGCCACCACCGCCCAGCAGCAAAGGACTCTTAATGACATTCTGCTATCCTCACATATCAGTGTTTTGTCCAACCATCCTCAGAGAAGTTTCCTCCTGCAGCAGAAGGACGTAAACACAGAGACCCACAAAGGGACAATATGCAGAGAGTAAGAGACCTTGGAACACTCAGTCCTACATGGGATGTCTGCATCAAATCCCTCTCCTCAGGGAATTCTGAGGAAGAGGAGGTGGAAAGATTGTGAGAGCCGGAGGGGATGGAGGACACCAGGAAAACAAGGCCTTCTAAACACAGCAGGACTGATGCTCACATGAAACCACAGGGACTGTGGTAGCATGCACAAGCACGCCTGGGTCCACGTCAGACGGGGTCCCAGTGCTGAGAGGGGAAGTGGACACAAGCTCCCAACCCTAGCCCAGAAGCTGTCTCCACCTGATAACCACTCACAAAGGAAAAATTAGTTCTCTCCAACAGAGTCTCACTGGATATATAAACCACACCTAAGGGCAGGCCCCATGCCCAGCCATAGATGGCCAACAAAAAAATAAATACAGTGGCATTTTTGGAAGTCCTTTGTCCCATAATGCTTTGGTAGGGCCTTTTGTTTTCCCTTACAGATCTTTTGATATATATCATGGTTTCCATTTTTGTGTTTTTTTTAAAGATTTATTTATTTATTATATATACAGTGTTCTGTCTGCACACATCCCTGCAGGCCAGAAGAGGGCACCAGATCCCATTACAGATGGTTGTGAGCCACCATGTGGTTGCTGGGAATTGAACTCAGGACCTCTGGAAGAGCAGCCAGTGCTCTCAACCTCTGAGCCAGCTCTCCAGCCCCATTTTTGTGTTTTTAATGGGATTTCTATGTAGCAAGCAAACGTGTGTGTGTGTGTGTGTGTGTGTGCGCGCGCGCATGTGCGTGTGCGTGTGCGTGTGTGTGTGTGTGTGTGTGTGTGTGTGTGTCTGCCTTTATATGTGTTTCTTGTGCTTTTTCTTCGGGTCTTTTTTTTCCATTTGTTTTATCTTATTCCAATTTGTTTGCTTTTATTTTATCTTATTTTACTCCATTATTATTTTTCAGATGCCTGTTTGTTTTCTAAAGAGAGAGAGAGAAAGAAAGGGTGTGGATTTGGGTGGGAGGGGAGGAGGATCTGGAGGAGTTGGAAGAGGGAAAACCATAATCAGAATATATCGTATGAAAAAAATCTATTTTCAATTAAAAATAGAAAAAATAAATAAAAACCAGAGAGATACAAGGGAGAAATTTGCCTTCTTTCCCAGTATTCTCACTGGAGATGTAAACATGTTTTATTCTTCATCTCACTTTACTGCTTTACAGACCCGTTATTTATTGTGTCCAGTGAGCGAGACCATGCACAGGCGAATATCCAAGCCACCCTGGTTCGAAGCAGACTGGTAAGTCTAATTTATCTACTAGCACCACCCGATCAATGTGAATCAACTGGTTTGACATCTGTACTAACCAGATGGATCCATCAGGACTTTGGGTACTGTAGGAATTACTGCACTATGATTACAGGGACCGGGCATGCTAATACATGTAGCTCATTGCAAGATTTCAGTAAGAGTGAACGAGGAACCCATAAGCTGGGCTGGAGAGATGGCTCAGAGGTTCACAGTGCTCGCATCTGGCAAGAGGATGGGAGCTCAGTTCCCAACAACCACGTGTGGTGACTCAACCACCTGTGGCTGAGTGGCCTATAACTCCATTTCTGTGGGATTGGATGGTCATCTGGCCTCTGTGGACACCTGGATTCATGTACACACACACACACACACACACACACACACACACACACACACACACACCGAGAAGTGAGGAGAGAGAGAGAGAGAGAGAGAGAGAGAGAAACCCATAAGCTAAGTCAATGGAAATGATGTATGCGCCCATGTTAGAAAATTTAAGTAGTGGTAAAGCATGCACAGTAGAGAATAATATAGTCCCTGCACCCGCCACATAACTATTGTCGCCAGCTTTTTGAGCATCCTCTTAGAAATAGTCTCTGCAAGTACAAGTAACTCCTCCTCTCCTGCTAGATATGTTGTTCTGTACTTTTGAAAAAGCTTACGACATAATTAAATTGTATTAGAAAAGCTGACCATATAATTTTGACCTTTTCCTCTCTGCCTCACTTTCCTAACATTAGAGAAAAGTTCCCAACTTTAGGTCCATGTTCAGTAACCTGTTTCATTATCCACGATGTTCTATGTACTGGAGCAAGTCAGATCCCGTCCCATCATTTATCAGTCGAGAATGGAGGGGACAAGAAGCCAAACACAGAGACGTCCTCTGGCTCCATGCTGCGTAAGTATGGGGGGCGGGGGTCCTGCTCCAAAACAGGTTTTTAATGAACATATTGTTATTTTTAGAAATTGTAATTACTCTGCATGATTTGAAAACTTCTAGCTGTGATGTAAATTCCTCTTTCTAAAACAGGGCTGGTTAAGAAGCAAAAGCCATACATTTTATACCTATAAATGTTATATTTATTAACCACATATTATTATATATTAATTTTATAACTATTTATAAAACATACACATATATTAAATAAATAAATGATAAGATATATGTTTATATGATAATTAATACATATTACTAACCATATATGGGTATATTATTTTATGTTTATATATTTATTTACAAATGTTTATATTTATATAAATATGTATGTAAATATATTTACAATTAAACAATATTTATACATGGTTAAAAGTCCTCAGAAGGTTGGCATGTGTGTTTATGGTATGTTAAAGGACAGCTCACCATCAAAGACACGGATGGTCCAGTCTGTTGTTCCTTTGGCTCACTTCAGAAATTCCAAGTGATCTTTTTTGATGGAACCTAAACTATGGTTGGTTTTTTTTCTTGTTTTTTTGTTTTTGAGACTTACAAGTAAAGCACCTTCAAAAATAAATCTCTTGAATCTTGATTATGTAAATGACTTGCAAGTAAGTCATGGTAAGCTAATAAATAATATAGTGTCTCCGACAGGGCATAGAATTAGTCTCTGAAACTCTGCTATTTGCATTAAAAGTGACTATTTTTGTATTTGGGATTTTATAAATCTACTTATTTCCCAACTCTGATTTTTTTCCTTTTACCAGACCCAGTATTTCTGTCTAGTCTAAGACGGACAACTAGGTGTACTCTCTGTCCCAACACCCAGAAACACGACATGTAGAGACAATGGATATATTTCTCTGCTTCATTTTAGAATGGATGCTTCTTTCCAGAAACCCAAGGAAGAGTACGAAGATCCAGAAATTTCTGGAAGGAATCGCTACAAATTCTTTGACAGGTAGAAAGCAAAGGGTAATAAATGTTAGAGCCCGGAGGCTATTAGGAGCCGTCCTTAGGGTGGGGGCAGCAGTTACATTCTTAGGTGGGTGCAGCCTGCCAGTCATCACATTCAGTTCTTTGCTTGAATGTTATCTAATCTTCACAACAGACATAAAGGGAGGATATATGAGTTACCCATGGCAACAAAGGATGTATAGTTGCTAACAAAACATAGTCATCAAATGAAGTCAAATATAACCTATATCTTGAAATCACAGTGTAGGAGAAATTGCTAAATGTGTCCAAATGGACAATACTTGTGAATGTTGCTCAAACCCAGTTAAAAGATTTTCTTTATTTCATTTGTAACTCCTATTCCTGTGACAGTCACATACCCAAGGTGGACTAATCTAAAATGAGGATAGCCTTGCCAGTCTTGGATTGGGAAATAATCTTGATACCACATCTGAATAAGCTTCCTTTCAAAGGTGAATTTCTGATCCACAGTATCATATATAAACATTTCCTGATGGAGATGTTCCGATACTGACTGGTTGGGGTTGGTTTTTTTTTTTTGAGAAATTTAATTTCTTATCTAAAATAGATGCAAATTCTTAGGCTCTTGGGAGGAGGGGGAAGCTTCAAATGAAGGCCTTGGTCATTTCAGAAGGTCTTAAGAAATCGAGAAGTTGCTGGAGACTGATAGGTACTTGAGGCCCAAGTGCAGACATGTTTCTGAGGGCGTGGCTGCAGAGGAGACAGCAGCATGCAGACTGAGGATGCAGAGTCCCCAGCTGCACCTGATACTGCCTGGATCTCCTGGGCCAGATCTGGGAATTTGCATTTTAAATAAGAACATCTCCAGTAGTTTCATATACACACAACTTTGAATATTGCTAACTTCTTTTTGGTTTAGTCAAACTCATTGATTTTTTAGGGAAGAACTATTAAAGTAAGCAGAAAGCTTGAGCCAGTACGAAACTCTCACATGTGTTCGTTTCCCCTTTTCCTCCCAGGCCCTTCCTTCCATTTCTTCAACAGATGCCACTCAATGTTGTCTTAGCAACATCCAAGTAAGTGACTTTATTTCGAAACTCTCTTACCTCATCATTCACTTCACGTTTACTTCAGGAAGACAGTTCTCTAGATCAATACTTTGCAACCTATGAACCACTGACCACCATAGACAGGAGCCTTCCTGGTCCCGCCGGTGACTTTCTGGGTGCGAAGGTCTGAGTAATATTGTTCTATGACTTTTCTAGTGGGTCATGGGTAACACTTAAAAAGAATAGAAATAGCCGAGCATCAGACATAGGCTGCTGTTTTATATACCCTCTGTTTAATAAAGATGAATGGCCATTGTCTATATGGATATAATGGTTATGACATAAAATATGTTTCTGATAATGAGTTATCTGTGCTGCTGTAACCAATTGTCATAAACTAAGGAGTGAGTGATTTATAAGTAATAGAGATTCATTTCTCATGTTTTTGGAGGCTAGGAAGTCTAAGACCGGAGAACCAGCATTGAGTGTCTGGTGAGAGCTCTCCGCTATGTCTTCATGTGGTGAAAGGGGGAAAGGCTATGCCCACACATACCGAGAAGCGGGAGACAAAGGGCCCTAAGTCATTAACTCCAGCACATGGATAAGATTCCAATCCATCCATGAGGGCTTACGCTTCCAAGGGACTCCACCTTTGAGTACCATCAAAACTGGAATTAAGTTTTTCATCCATAACACACACACACACACACACACACACACACACACACACACACACACACGCAACGTACTTCACGTGTCCTCTTTTGCTTCCCTGGAATACACACTTGTTGGTGTATAAAGGTTTATTTCACATAAAGGAGCGAGACACATTGAGAGCACAGTGCAAGGAGCAAATGGCATTATTTTCAGGGCAAAACGGTGCCTACAAACACTGTCCCTCTCGCCTACGATGGCCACAGCAGTGTCAGCTCTTGTCACCTGGAACTGGTACAGGAGAAGTTCAGGACTGGAAACAGCCACAGCGGCTACTCTAAGATTCCAGCACCAGAGCATCCAACCCTGAGGACCAGCCAGGACACAGCAAGGGCCAACCGGGGAGCCATGAGGAGTTTGGAGCGGGAGGGGGGGGGCAGTCTGAGTCCTGGTCAAGGCTGAGGAAGAGGTAGGAAGAGGCTGCTCTTGCTTTACCTTCCCCTAAAGCCAACAGAAATGATGAGAGGCCATAGTTTGAAGAAAATCAGCAAGGAAATTGCACATGAAGTTACTACAGGTGTTCTGTCTGAGGAGACTTCCTCTTTTCCATCCCTTTCCTGGACTCTCCTAAGAACAGCCTAGGCATCAGAAACTGTCCTCTGAAGAGCTGAGGTGGCCTTATCATACTCTAACCACATTGGATCAGATAGTTCAGATGTGTGGTTGTAACTCTTTTGTGATTGGGATAACAAAGACACTTGGGCATGCTAGGAAAGCACTCTATCGCTGAGCTGTATCCCCATTTTCCCCATTTAAGATAGTTTTGACATATAGCTCTGGGTGTCCTTGAACTCATGAATCTACTGCCTCAGCCTTCTGAGTGCCAGGATTACAGATAGGCACTATTACATAAAAATGAGATGGGGGGGTTGGGGATTTAGCTCAGTGGTAGAGCGCTTGCCTAGCAAGCGCAAGGCCTTGGGTTCGGTCCTCAGCTCCGAAATAAAAAAAAAAATGAGATGGGGGGAAGGTGGGGAGGTGGAGCGGGAGGAGGGATAAGAGGGGGATCTGTGGTTGGTATGTAAAATGAATTAAAAAAAAGAGTGGAAAAAAATAGAAAACAGCACTCTGAGCACTGTTTTTAAAAAAAAAAAAGAAAAAGAAAAAAGAAAAGAAAAAGAGATTTCATGAGTCTCAGAAGAGACTTTGGCCTTTTAAACAAGTTTGAGACTATTACAGACTATGGGGACTTTTGAATTGGACCAAATGCATTCTGCATTATGTTATGGCTACAAGCCTATGGGAGTCAGAAAGTGGAGTGAGGTTTGAATAAAAAATGGCCCCCACAGGCCCATATGGAGTGGCAAAAAAAAAAAAAAGAAAGAAAACATCGAAAAGTAATCTTACTGTTTATACCGTTTAGCAGTGTGAGTGCCTTCTCATTTTCGATGAATCATGGCATTTTGGGGTTGCTTTTGTATAAACTTCCATATACTCTGGGATGGTATAATACTAGTGTCCAGCTATTTTTGAAAACGACGTTAATAGAGTAATTTTTGACGAAAACAGAAGAAGCTATAAACAGTGTTAGATTACTATTTGAATAGCTGCAAAAATTCCATTAAATATATGTATGCATTTTTACATTTTTAGACAGATAGTTTCTTAAGGCAGTGTAGCTCAGGCTGCCCCATGCTATGAACCCCAGCTCAGGACTAAGACTGGCCTCAAACTCATATTAATCATCATCACTCTGGAGGTTGAGGCAGAAAGATTGCCATAAGTTCAAGGCCAACCTGGACTATATGAGACCTTGTCTCAAAAAAAAAAAAATCCAAAACAAAAATCCAAAACAAATAAACCAATCATTTTTGTTGGAGTCTGTTTCCTTCTAACTCATGAAGCTGGACCCTCTCCGTCCTTTAAACCTTTATGTATGAGGAAGTTGCCTCAAACAGTATCCATTTCACCTTCCTCTGCTTTCTGTTGGGTGCATTATCTCTTCGTGCATCTGTTAGAAGTTCTCCTTTCGGATTCGTGGTCCCCCTTTACTTACTTTTCTGTGGAACTGCCAATTGTCTTATTGATTTCTAGGGGCTTCTTATATAGAGAGGTTATCTAACACTTTATCATAAATGTTGCACACCCTATTTTCTTTTCTTTTTTTTAAAATATATTTTATTTTATTCTTTTATGTGCATTTGTGGTTTTGCCATGGGTGTCAGTGTCCCCTGAAACTGGAGTTACAGACAGGTGTGAGCTGCCATGTGGGTGCTGGGAATTGAACTCAGGTCCTCTGGAAGAAGAGTCAGCGCTCTTAACCCCTGAGCCATCTCTCCAGCCCGCACACCCTATTTTCAAGTTTGCTATTCGTATTTTAAAAATATGATATTCCAAGTCTGGAATTTTGAGCTTACCCCTTATTTCTTTTATAAGCCATGCATTAAAAGGCCTTTACTCAAGGATGGTACACTTTTCAGACCTTTTTTGAAGTTTAACGTCTACTTATCTGTCTGTTCCTCTATGTATGTGTGTGAGTGTGGGCACAGGTGTGCCATGCCTGTCCATGGATGTCAGGGGACAACCTCTGAGAGTCAGGCTCTCATTCTCTCTTGTTGAAGGAGGGTCTCTGTGCAGTGTGCTCCAGGCTACCCAAGGGAGGGTCTCTGTGCAGTGTGTTGCAGGCTACCCGAGGGAGGGTC
>CABHPH010130844.1:0-57069 GCA_902168325.1 Peromyscus nudipes | reverse complement strand
AGGGAGGGTCTCTGTGCAGTGTGTTGCAGGCTACCCGAGGGAGGGTCTCTGTGCAGTGTGTTCCAGGTTACCCAAGGGAGGCTCTCTGTGTGCAATGTGTTCCAGGCTACCCGAGGGAGGCTCTCTGTGTGCAGTGTATTGCAGGCTAACTGAGGGAGGCTCTCTGTGTGCAGTGTATTGCAGGCTACCTGAGGGAGGGTCTCTGTGTGCAGTGTGTTCCAGGCTGACTGAGGGAGGGTCTCTGTGTGCAGTGTGCTCCAGGCTACCTGAGGGAGGGTCTCTGTGTGCAGTGTGTTCCAGGCAAAGTGAGGGAGGGTCTCTGTGTGCAGTGTGTTCCATGCTACCTGAGGGAGGGTCTCTGTGCAGTGTGTTCCATGCTACCTGAGGGAGGGTCTCTGTGTGCAGTGTGTTCCAGGCTGACTGAGGGAGGGTCTCTGTGTGCAGTGCCTGGCCCTTAAGCTCCCTGCTGCTTCTTTCTCTGTCTCTTATCTTCCACTCGGAGGGCTGGGGTTACAGACGCATGCCCCTGCAGTGGGCTCCAGGCATCAAACTCAAGTCATCAGGCTTGCTCGGCGAACACTCTTACCCTCTAAGCCACCTCCCTGGCCCAATATAAATATTTTTACTTGTGCATTTTTTTTTTGAGACAGCTTCTTGCTGTATAGCCAGATTTGGCCTCCAACTCATTATGTCCCTATCTCCCTAGTCCTGGATTACAGGTGTGTGCCACCATACCTGGCTATGTATGATAACAAAACAAAAGAAAAACACTTTTACTTATTTATTTTTGGTTTTTTTGTTTTGTTTTTGTTTTTGTTTTGTTTTGTTTTGTTTTTTGAGACAGGGTTTCTCTGTGTAGTTTTGGTGCCTGTCCTTGCCCTGTAGTCTAGGCTGGCCTTGAACTCACAGAGATCTGCCTGGCTCTGCCTCCCAAGTGCTGGGATTAAAGGCATGCGCCACTGCCGCCCGGTGTGGGTGGTGGTGTTTTTATGTGGGTGTGGGAGCACACGTGTTACACTGGACAACATGTGGGAATCAGTTCTGCCCTTCCATCACGTGAGTTCCAGAGATCAAACTCAGGTCATCAAGCTTGTTGGCACGCTCCTTTACCCACTGAACTATCTCACTGGCCCCTTATACTCTCTCTCTATCTAGCATATGATATGCTTTTGGCAGTGTTGAAACAAAAATCTGGAGTTGCCTTTTGTGGAAGGCATTTGCTAACCGTTGCACATGCTCACCCTGTTATTCCAGCCTTCACTCAGGAGTCACCGTCCACAAAGGCAAGTGGCTTCTAGCGCCCGCTTCCTTCTATGCGCATTCTCTCCTCTGCGTTTCTGTAGGGAAACAGCTAAGTCGGGATACACCTAAGAGCAGAGATGAAGCAGGGACTGTAGCCATGCTGACCAGGTCCAGAAGTGTGGATACAAGACCCCCACCCAAAAGCCATCTCTAGGTGTCTCCCACACAACCGCTTCTATGAGGAGATCCAGGTGTTTCTGTCCACTCACTGTCAACCAGGTTATTCTCTAAGAATTGTGGGGCACACTTAGTCATACTGGACTCTTGGTGCCTGTGAGCATTTACAGAGGGGATGGGCTTAATAAAGCTCAAAGACTTGTTTTTACCTGGTTCTGTAGTATTTTAGATGTTCACGTTGAGTTTCCGCCTTTAATTTTACCCTCCTAGGCTAGAACCATTTGTTTTTTCTCCTGAATCTTCCAAGTATGCCGTCATCCCTTCAAAGTCTACTGTGGGCACTCAGACTGACTACCGGGATTCAGATGTTCAAACAGATCCGTACACTCCAGAATATGTCGTGTGTCAAGACACTATTCCTGAGCTCTTGACCCTGGCTAGCCTGACTTGGGGTGAGTTGGTAATTGTCACTGAATATTGCAAATAGTAGTACATGATACTGAGTTCCTGGGAATGACGCATATTCAGGCAGTTCTGGTTTATACGGTGAAGTGATAACTCAAGTATTAGGAGAAAATATTTGCATGTAAAATATTAGGGAGGGGCTGGTCTCCGTCTTCAGACTATACAAGGACTGCAAACTATTCAACAGCAAGAAAACATAACCTTATTTAAAAATGGGCAAGGAGCTCGAATAGACATTTCTCAAAAGAAAACAAGTGGCTAGAGATTTATTGAAAACAAAGGTGGGTTCCAGAATGCAACAAGGTAGAAGAGAAAATGGGATAAGGGTCATCCAGAAGCAGCAAAACTATTTTTATTTGCAGACAGTGTTCATCCAAAACCTTAATAAGGGTCTGGGATGATGGCTCAGTGGTTAAGAACACTGATCTTCCAAAGGACCTGGGTTCAACTCCCAGGACCTACATGGTACCTCACCATCATCTGTACCTTCAGTTTCAGGAAATAGGACACCTTCTGGCCACGCATGCAAGTGGTACATAGTTACGTATGCAGGCAAAACGATACCCATGCCCATAAAATAAAATGTGACATATTAAAAAAAACCTAATAAAAGGCCACTGAGGCAGTGCACACCTTTAATCTCAGCACTCAAAAAGCAGAGATAAGTAGACCTCTGTGAGTTCCAGGCTAGCCAGTGTTACATAGTAAGACCCTGTCTCAAAACAACTCACTAAATATCAGAACTAAAAAGAATGATCCACAAGAGAACTGACCATGAAATTAATGTGCAAAAAAGACCAATAACGTCACTGCATGAGCAGCATGTAATCAGAAAAGTTCTTGGGAAAGGTCACAGCATAACTGTAACAAATAATAATGTGCTTTATCACTTAATGACTAGACATGCCAAGACTTTATAGAAAAAATTAAAAATGGTCCTTCAGGCCTACAGAGGTGTGATTAAGGCAGAAGTAGACCATGCTTGTGAGTGGGAAACTCATGCTCAAACAGATATGATTTTTTTCCCTTAATGAGCTAAACCTTCAAGTAACTCTGACTGAAATCCCAAATCCTCCTCTAACTGTCCTGTGTAAGTTAGCTCTCTGTATTTGTAAAGCCTGCAGGGGTAACTGAGGTTGACTACCAGCCCTTTGGGAGAGAGTGGACCCCGGGAGGGTAGATTTAGCAGTTTCCAGGATTAAAGCAATCCTATTTTGTGTTCTAGCTTCCAGATTGGAACATTTCTCCTGAGAATCCTAGAGAAGCTCACATTGGGCACACACAGTGAGACAGAGCAGGGGTGAGCTCACACTGGGCACAGTGAGACACAGCAGGGGTGAGCTCACACTGGGCACATACAGTGAGACAGAGCAGGGATGTTCATTGCAGCCTTGTGTAGATGTAGATGTAGACAATCCAGGTGTCCATTAGAGATGCGCACCTAAACCGGATGAAGTCTAGATCTCTCTGTGAGTGCAGTCAAGTGCCCCCACCATGGAGCTGAGCAAAGACAAGTTTCAGAATAATACATGTGTAATGGCTTTCCAGACTAACACATGGATCATGCTTTGCACGTGACTGTTTTTAAAATCAGTTCATTTGTTTTCATGTAGTTCTTTTTGTTTCATCTCTGAATCAAATCTGGTCTCTGATTCCTGCCCTATTGGGGGAATAAACGTCGATCATAAGAACACAAAATAGACTACTGCCCTTGATCCCGACCTCCACTTCAGGCGACTTACTTCACCTTTTAGCCCCTTGGTTTCTTTATTTGCAAAACAGGAATCATTATACTTCTGTGATAGAGGTTTATTGAAGAGTAAATAAATTTGAACAGTTCTTGCTATATTGTAAGTGATTAATAGTGTAATTTATCACCGGGAGGTGGTAGTGCATACCTTTAATCCCAGCACTTGGGAGGCAGAGGCAGGTGGATCTCTGTGAGTTTCAGGCCAGCTTGATCTACAGAGTGAGTTCCAGGACAGCTAGGGCTACACAGTGAAACCCTGTCTGGAAACAAAACAAAACAAAAAAATGTAACTTATCATAAGTCATAGACACATGAACCTCCACAGATTCACAAAATGCCAAGGTTGGGAAAAATACTCTAAATTCCTTATGTGTTTTTCTTGGGAGAGGGAAGAGGAGAACAAGGCTCACTATGGTGATTAAAAGAATATTTAACTTTATTTTTAATTTTTAAATTCCTTCCATTATGAAAGGCAAAGATATTTGATATATACTACAGCTGCCTAATATGAATATGGCATTTTCATACTTTTTGTTTAAATTACTAAACAAAATCCTACAGAAATACCATATATATATATATTTTTATATATATGAAACATGGGATTATCCATTTCTTTTTAAGCTGTTACCTTTTCTTCTAAGAACATATTTTACTTAGATTAAACATTATATAATTATGCAGTTGTGGGAGGGCATGGGGAGGGTGTGTGCATGTGAGTTCAGGGGTCTGTGGAGCCAAATGAGAGCATTGGATCCCTTGGAGCTGGAGTTACAGGCTATTGTGAGCTGCCTGATTTAAGTGCTGGGAGCCAGACTCTGGTCATCTGCAAGAACAGTGTGCACTCCTAACTGCTGAGCCTTCTTTCCAGGCCCTACTCATTTCTTTAAACATATATATTTCTTCATACATTAAATGAATTGGCAGTATTTCCACTGATGAGTAAACGAGACTTGGAAGAAATAGAACAGAAAATTAAGACGTAACTCATTGTATGTGGTAGAAACTTTTTTTTTTTTTTTTTGGTTTTTCGAGACAGGGTTTCTCTGTGTAGCTTTGCGCCTTTCCTGGAACTCACTTGGTAGCCCAGGCTGGCCTCGAACTCACAGAGTTCCGCCTGGCTCTGCCTCCCGAGTGCTGAGATTAAAGGCGTGCACCACCACCGCCTGGCACATATTTTTTTTTAGACTTTTCTGGATAATTATTTTTAAAATGAAAAAAAATTAAACAGGAAACTCACCTGACACCTATTTCCTTTGGTAGTTTTTGTTCCTATGAAGGTAATGTACCAAGTCACAGCTGTGTTTAGAGCTGCTAGCCACAGAATGTGCAACTGGATCCCCAAAACCTGTGCCAGAGAAGGCTACGTTGAGCTAGGTCTTGGCTTGTGTTTCTGAGCTGCTCAGGAGCTATAAATAGCTCCATCGGTATTCGAACTCTTAAAGGTGGAGGTGAGGCATAGTCCTAGACTGTATATTCACAATAGGGGACAAAATGCAAGGAATCATATCAGCTAATGGTCATTTCTTCATCTGTTCTTTTTAAAAAGTATGTTTCTTTTTAACTTTCATTTAACAGATTCTCGATCTCTGATCTATTTCCCCCTCTGCATTTAACGTTTTCTAGAAATTTTATGTATTTTTATTTTAAATGTGTGGGTGTTTTGCCTGCATATATGTCTGTGCACTACGTGTGTACAGTGCCCACAGAGGTGCCAGACCCTCCGGAACTGGAGTTACAGATGGTTTTGAGATGGATGCTGAGAACTGAACCTTTAGAAGATCAGTCAGTGCTCCTAACCACTGAGCCATCTCCCCAGCCCCCTCTGCATTTTAAAACATGAACTTGTCTAGTACAGGACATTCTAAGGTCTGATCGTTTGTGGGCATCGACCATTCCCACAGTGTTTTCCTTGAACATGTGCAACCCAAGCAATATTGCTGCTTTTTTTTTTTTTTTTTACTCTTAGCCCTTTTACTCTTTGGGGGCGCCACCCAGCTCCCAAGTAAATACACACAGAGCCTTATTATTACTTATAAATGCCTGACATTAGCTTGGCTTTTTCCTAGTCAGCTTTTCTTAAATTATCCCGTATACCTTTTGCCTCTGGGCTTTTATCTTTCTCTATTCTCTATACCTTTCATTCTTTCTTACTCTGTTGCTGGCTGTGTAGCTGGGTAGCTGGCCCCCTGAGTCCTCTCTTCCTTTTCTCGTTCCTTGATCTTTTCTTCCCAAATTTCTCCACCTATTTATTCTCTCTGCCTGCCAGCCCTGCCTATTCTTTCTCCTGCCTACCTAGGGGCCATTCAGCTCTTTATTAGACCCGTGTTTTAGATAGGCAGAGTAACACAGCTTCGTAGAGTTAAACAAATGCAACATAAAAGAATACAACACATCTTTGTGCCATTAAACAAATGTTCCACAGCATAAACAAATGCAACACATCTTAAGATAATATTTGACAACCAAACAACCTCTGCCTCAGTAAGAGGAGGCATGAAAGGCGCAGGTCACACAAGTTTTGAGGCACCCCCCCCAGCCTTTCCCAGTGACGTCATGCAGGAGCCTAGCCCTTGGATTCCGAGCAGGGCAGGAGGAAGGCAGACAGTGGTGGCTTGTGGGTGTGCCCCGTGTTCCTGAGCTGTGACACCCACCCTCCGCAGGCCGAGGTCTCCCAGCGGGACAAGCCGAGGTGGAGATGATAGAACGGGCCCGGGAGAAGCGTGTGTGGGAAACCACTCTGCCCCCACTCAACGACAGCTTCCAGATTGAAAAGAGGAGGAAGATGATGAATGCCATGGAGAGGAAGGAGTGGGCCTTCAGAGAGGGAGAGATTGAAAAGTAGGTTCTCTGGCTCCTGGACGTTGGTGAGAGCAATGTTTTACACTTTATTATATTATTGTTGTTATGATTATCATCATCATTATTTTTACTATTATTATTATTATTATTACTACTATTATTATTATTTTGGTTTTTTGAGACAAGGTTTCTCTGCATAGCCCTGGCTGACCTGGATCTCGCTCTGTAGACCAGGCTGTCCTTGAACCTGGAGATCTGCCTGCCTCTGCCTCCCAAGTGCTAGGTGGCCACTTCACTTTTTATTTATTTTTAGCCTGGAAGCAGTTCCCCCAAATACCTGTTTAAAAATAATCCTCAACCTGTGCAGACAGGAAATGGCATGGTACTCAGGCTCTGCGTCGTTTTCACACTGTCATGAAGAGGTGTACTGCCCTCGCTCGGTCTGTGAAGCTCAACATGAAACCCAGGAGCTGGACAACTGCTCCACGACTTTTCCTGTCTGTCACAGAGTCCCAGGGATTTCTGCAAAGCATCTTGGAGATTTCCTCCTCGGTTCATTCCCAGAACCACCACACCTCGGCAGCCGGCCCCTCTGCGTCCCACCAAACAGCCTCCTAGACAGCCCTCTCATTCCCATCCCTCCAAGGTTTCATAGGATGCCCGAGTTCTAGCTGGAGCTGATTCCCACTGGAAAGGCAAATTGTAGAGACTTTGTCCATGAAGAAAAGAGCTTGTGTGGCGACGTGCATCAAGGACACTATGTCTAGGAACTTCTTCAGTTCTCAATCATTTTATCCTATGGTAGCGCTGCTGCTGCTGCTGTTGATGATGAAGACGACGGTGATTGTTGTTATATTGCATCACATAAGGCCATTTCAACACGTGTATAATGTGCTTTGAGCACATTCTCCTGATATGTTTTGGCAATGAGGTTGTTGTTGTTGTCTAGAAATGATGAGAAACTATTAGGAACCAAGACTCCTTACCAAGCATGCAGGGAAGGCCCTTGCTGAGGCTGGCAAGCTGTTTCAGTTTATACTGAGGCCTGTACTGCTCCAAGCAGCGCTATCAAAGTCCCTAACATACAAGAGAAGGGCCAAGAGAGGTCTCAGTCTATTGCCGAATTTTTTCTTTCAATTCCTCTTTGATCAAGCCTGAATCGAGACTATGTAAAGTTTTGGAAAAAGCTGACAATTCATTGGAAGACAGTATGTGTGGCAGGCGTACTCAGCATACTCTGTGGCCTGTAGACATCGAAATTGGTTGTTGGTCTTTGGAGAGGAATGTATCTTGTAAGAAGGCACATATTTAGAATATTTCTGGCCAGGGTGATCGATCACCTCAGAAGGCAATTTAAAACTGAGTCCAATTTTAATAAATGTGCTTCAAATCCCTCCCCTCCCCACTGTGTGCAGGGGCTCTGCCCTGTGAGATGGTGAAGCCGGGTAGATGCATGGTTTCTGGGCCTCGGCGGAGCTGCTTGTGGCCTGTTGGGGCTGAGGGTGAAGAGGGGCCAGAGGATGAGGTCAGAGTCTGTTCCCCTCCCCTAGGCAGGTACTAGGCAATGTGTTGGGCTGTGTATGAATGCTAGCAGAACCCAGCCGAGGGAAGAGCTCTTGGAGACGGGAGACTTGGGAGAGGAGGCATCTGAGAATGCTGTAGGGAGAGCAAGAGGCCGTTAATGTCCATGATGATGAAGAAGAAAGGTGTGCAAACTTTGTTGTCAGTCTATCTTTTGTGGGACCTCCAGCTCCCCAATAGTGCCTCGGACACTTAATATTAATTATGAAAGCTTAGCCTTAGCTTAGGCTTTTCCCCACTAGCTCTTATAGCTTCAATTAACCTGTCCTTTGTAATCTACATTCTACCATGTGGCTTGGTTACCTCCGTATGTCAGACATCTTCAGAGTCTGTGTCAAAATCCGTGCCTAGATTCCTCCTCCTCTTCCTCTCTCGCCTGGAAATCCTGCCTAGCCTCTCTTGTGCGGCTATTGGCCATTCAGCTCTTTATTAAACCAATCAGAAGGGTCATCCAAAGCCTACTCAATCAGGGGGTTAGACTCATCAGTCCCAGATAGTTGTGTTTCACACTTAAGCTTGAGAAGCTGGTGGGCACTTACTCATTTAGTGCCCACAACAACCTCGTGGGGGAGGTACTATTATCTCCATTTTGTAACGGAAGAAACCGAAGTAAGAGGAAAATGGAGAGGTGACTCTGGTACCACCTGGTACAGCCACTGCCTGCTTCACAGTGGGATGTGTTCTGAGAAATGTGCTGTTAGAGAGCCCACTGCTCGTGACCTCAGAGTGCACTTCGTCAACCTGGGCAGTTATTGGTCACTCAGTGCAGCCCTTCGATGTGATTGAAGATGTGATATGCATGAGGTGTACGAGGCTTACCGCCAGCATAACATGGCAGTGAATTCTTACAATAAACTTTCCAAATAACACAGTAAAAATAATAATAAAAGCCTGGCCTGGAGGTTTAGACCTGTAATGTCAGCAGTCAGCAGGCTGAGGCAGGGAGGATCAGGAGTTCAAGACCACCTGTGATGGCATATTGCGTTTGAGGTCATCCTGGTCTACATGAGGCCCTGTCTCTAAATGAATAAATTAATTAAATAACAATAAACAAGCAGAGTAAATCTGCCAGCCTCCATAGTGGGTTGTTAACCATTACCAAGTGCTGTACATTATTGTATTTGCTGCGCTTTCACGGGGCTGGCTGCCCAGGATGTCTGTTTACAGCAGCATCACCATGGGAACAACGTGTTCAGCTATGGCATCTCAGTGACTATGCATGCCATCACTAGGTGATGTGAATTGTTCAGCTTCTTTATAATGTTATGGGACCCAGTATATAAGACCTCCTGTTGGTCCCAGTTCATCGTGTAGCCTGTGACTATATATCCTTTACTCTGGGAAGCAAGGAGACTGTTGCCAGGTGGCTTCATGTTAAAAGCATCTGCTTCTCCAAAAGCATGTACCACCTGACTCCACCCTCCTCCACTATTTGCACTTAGAGAAGGTCTGAGACACACCTGTCCTCTCTCTGCCCCTGGCCTTTTCTGAGATGGAATTTCCCTGTGTAGTCCAGGCTGGCTTTGAACTTGTGTCCTCCTGCTCAGCCTTCCACATGCTGGTGTGCATACCACTCCAGGCTCCCCAAGGCCTTTTGAACCGTTTCAGCTCCCTGGTTGAGGCTGGACCTCCCCTTTCTCAGTGTGGCAAACCCCACTCCAGCTTCCCCCCTCCCCCACTTCTCCCCTGCTTGTCCCTCTCCCGGCCTGGAACTGATCTTGGGCGGTAGGGTTGGCTTGTGAGCCTGTCTGCCAGCAGTGCGTCTTGTCTGTCTGTCGTTGTCCTACCTGGCACACGGTGGGCACCTCATAAACACTGGGCAGATGAGTGCGCAATTAGTGAATGGATTTCCAAGTGGGAGTGAGGCGTGTGCAGAGCTCAGTTTGGACCAGGAAAAGCTTGACAGCCATTTGGAGCAGAGACTGGAAGGAGGGAGACCACCAGCTGGGAGGGCAGGTTAGGAGAGAGCGGTGGAATGGAGCAAGAAGCTTCTAGAAGAGGAAAGATCTGCAGAGGGGAGGCAGGCGGGGAGGCAGGGGTAGACTGGGAATGAGCCAGGTTTGTTTGGTTTGTTTTGAGATCAGCGGAGACAGCAGGGGGTCTAAGTAGGCCAACGGTGGTTCTGAAGTCGCTGGGTCACAGACTTCACCATCACCAACGTGGGGTTGGATTTGTAAGCAAGGCAGCCAGAGAACACAGGAGCAGAGAACACAGATTTTAAAAGGTCAGTGGCGGAGTTCCCACTATGTGTGGGGACCAGCCCTGTCTCAAGATCGCTTGCTACCCCAGCTTTCTTCACTCCCTCTCTTAACGCTTAGCCTAGAACCATCGACAAATCTCTTGTTCTGTAGGTTCAGCTGCTTAGAGAGCCAGTCTCTTACCCCATCGGCCTGCTCGGTCTTCCGGACTGTGCGCATGCACGCTCCCCCTTCCCCATGCTCCCACTACGTAGAGATCTGCGGTGGGAGTGTCCTCCCCTGGATTTCAACTCACTTCTCCCATTTTTTTTTTTTTTTTTTTTTTTGCCACAGTGGTCTTTTTAAAGGCACATGATTATGATGCTCACAGGAAGGGCCTGCTGTGGCTCTCAACTAGACCTCCCAGTTTGAGACAGTAATACTCTACGCCCCACCCCAAGATTGCAGGAGCTGCGACTGGAGGTTCTGAAGCAGCTGCTGAAGAGGCGTGAGGAGAACCAGAATGAGGTGGACCTGAGGCACCTGAACGCCCAGTGGTGTAAACTGCAGGAGGCGAAGGAGGCCAGGGTGGCGCAGATCCAGCGCACACATGTATCAAGTAATATGTGGCGCGAGCCGGCCAGGGTGGGGACTGGGCTTTGGGGCTTTGACCGAGTCTCACTGAGCTATGATGGGGTTCTGATTTGGTCCTAGTGTATCACATAGGCAAGGGAGAGAGAGGAGTTACTTTTGGAAGGTGGGCATTGGACAATCGCTAAGAAAGTCAGGTGACTGTGTTCTAACAAGTAGTTGAGTTATCGGCACACGCACATATGCCAGTGGTGATATTAGGTTCCCTACATTCATAGCCCAAGTCTCTGCTTAGAAAGTCTATTGATTGACTGTATTTTGTTTTGTTTTTGTTTGTTTGTTTGGTTTTTGTTTTTGTTTTTTTTCAAGACAGAGTTTCTCTGTGTAGTTTTGGTGCCTGTCCTAGAGCTCGCTCTGTAGACCAGGCTGGCCTCGAACTCACGGAGTTCTGTCTGACTCTGCCCACCCCCCCCCCCCCCCCCCAGTGCTGGGATTAAAGGCATGCACTACCACCGCCCAGTGATTAACTGTTTTTTTTAATTCTTGCCCCCTAAGATATTTTAGTCTTCCTTCTTCCTAATTGCTTCTCTCCAAGAAATTTTTTAATGCCACAGATATATGTATGTTTCTATATCCACTAATTATAAATTTTCATTTTGTGCATAAAAAACAAGAAATATTCACTTTATTATTTGTTCAGGGCAAGATTAAGAATGACTACGTGAGAGGCTGGGGAGATGGCTCAGTGACTAAGCACACTTGCTGTGCAAACACAAAGACATGAGTTCGGATCCCCAGCACCCCTGTGAAAAATTAGGTGTGGCCATGTGTTCAGATGTTGACATTTTTCCTTTTCAATACATGACATAGTTAGTGATGGACTTGAGTACGTTTTATAGATAAATACTCGAATGCGAACTATTTCACAAATCCTAGCACTCCAAGTCACATAAAAAGCCCTGCGGAGGAACCCTAAGCAGCAGGTGCAAGGCAGCAGTGGCCCTGGGCCCTCCTGCAGTATAACCCCTCACTCTTGTAACAGGACTTCCCTGTTAGCACTGGCCTAGGGAGAGCTGGGGAAGGGGATGGCTCTATGGGGAGACGTGAAGGAAGAGCATATGAGTATGAGTGTGTGACTCCCCAGATGAGTGTTTGGATATGCACAAACGCACCTTCTCCCTCTACCCACCAAGACAGGCTGAAAGCTACGAGCCAGGACATCTTCTGAACCCCTAGTGTTAGCCAGCATGAACCTGCAGCGCTCCCTCCGCTAAGAGGTGCGCTGAGCTAGCAGTCCACATAACACTTACTTTCTGTTTACTCTGGGTTGCTTTCAGTTACTTCAACTTCTGTTGACTTCTTCTTCTTAGCCTAGAGCTTGTCGTCATCAAAGGGATGTATGGGGGCAGGGAGGGGAGGCGCATGTGCTCATGCGTGACTCCACATTGAGGATACTAACTGCTGATTAAGCTTTTGCCACCCCTGCCTGTCCGAGCCACACAGGTGGCAGACCTGCTTCCACCGCTGCGTTCTGGCTGTCCTGGGCCATGGTAAAATTCCGTCAGCTCCATATCCTCCTGGTGAATCAACCTAGAGTTGCTTTACTCTTCGGCATTTATAATTCAGAGCAGTATCTGGGAGAGAATCGTGACAGTGCTTTTTATTTCAGCCCTGAGGAAACTTGCAGGAAGAGGAAGGAATATAGAAGGGAAGCTGAAGAGGAGAGACATCATTACAGAGTATTCCGATTTTGCATCTCAGGTCTACGGACCTTTGTCTCGCCTTGGCCGTTTCCCAGACAACAACTCAGAGGACTATGTAGTCAGAAACCACTATCTCAACACCTATGAAGGTAAACAAACTTATGAAGGTAAACAATAGAATACTTTAAAAAGCACCAACAAACAGGCTTCATCCGCTTGTCAACACAGCTTCATAGGAGGCAATAAAAACTCAGACTCAACGAAGAGAAAAGCCCTGTAGAATGATTTAATAAAGAGCAAATTCAGTTAGCTATTGAACGTGGTAGCTAGGGGTAGTAGCAAATGTCTGTGGTTCCAAACCCTCAGAGCTGGAGACAGGCAAACTTTCTTAGCAAGATTTCTACCTAAAAGCAAATGCCAGCAATCAAGTTTCAAAATATATTTTTATTTAAAAACAAAGCTTTACACCAGGTATATGAAACAAACAAGATATTTATAATGAAATTAAATATGTCAAAAATCTAGAAGACAGGGCAGAGTCACCAGATAGTTAATTCATGAAGAATTCTGTGCCTCTTATGAAGCCCAAGAGACTTGTTTAAATTTTTAAAAGTTCAGCTCACAAGCCGACGCACCATCTGGCCAAGATCACGAGTTAGAAGTCAAACTCTTGAACCTAGAGCCCTGGCTGGTGTCTCCAGAGCAAAATACCATGGGTTGGTGAACACCCACTTTAGAATGGGGGCACCATCTCTCATAAAGCTGTATAGACTTGCTGCTGGCGACAGGTTACACTTTCTATAGGACACATTTTTCTTTTAGAATAGTTTCTCACTGTACCATCCAAGTCACTGAGAACAGACGCTAACTCCACATACTTCACACTTTAGAAATAGTTCATCCTCTTAAGAGACGGCACCTTCCAAAGCTCCCAGAACTCACGGGACACTCTCAGCACGTTACATGTAAGCACTGGACACTAACGCCCCACGCTTCCTCCCGCAGGGTTAATGGAACTTGAAGCATGTCTCCCCGATTTTGTGACACAACCAAGATTCAAGGCTCCAAAGCCCAGAGTCATCACCACCAAGGCCGGCTTTCTGAAGAGGACCGCGCGGATGGACTATGAGCTGGCAGAGGTTCACAAGGTATAGTGGGACTCTGAAGACCAGACGTTTCCACTCACTCCGACTTCTGCAGAGGAATGCTGCACCCTGAATTGCATACCATCATGGGCAGTAGTGACTATGCATCCGAAACACAACCTGCGTTCTTTCTCCTCTCTAGACTTACTTCCTCTCTCAGAGGTCCCCCGCGGTGTCCTGATCTAACGTGCAAGTCCACCTTCACTTCAAACTGTGACAGGCCTTTCTAGGGGCCACCTTCCTCTATCCAGAAGTTCTTACTTTCTAAAAGGGTTTCCGCTTGGGCTCTGTATAGGGTAAAATCTGAAACCATGAAGGTTAGCAAGTTCTAGTATTAGGAATTACTTTGTTAAGAGCCATAACAGGTTCTGTTTTCTCCCTTTTGTGTTTGCTGTGAGGGCACCATGAAGAAGAGGAGATGTGACTGATTTCTTTTCCATCTAGTTTAAAAGTCAACTAAGCAAGAAAGTTTGATGGCCATCAAATGTTAGCATCAGAATCCCATGGAGGGCTTGTTAAAATATGCTGCTAGGCTCTAGGCTCCCCTCAACAACCACCCCCCCACCCCCGCAAGAGTTTCTGCTCAGTAGCTCTGGGCGAGGCTGTGGAGATGGGCGGTCTTCACAAGTCTCCAGGTGATGCTTTGCTGTTGCTGTAGGCCCAGGAGCCGCACTTTGGAATCCCAGGTTTATGACATCCTCCTGTCCACAGACCTTCGCTTGCTCCACTGATTCCTGTACCACATAAAAATCTATGGGAATCCAAACTCAACAGGAAAAAAAAATAGGACCTTGAGGACTGGGGGGATGGCTCAGTCTGTAAAGAACTTGCTGGGCAAGCATGAGGACCCAAGTTCAACCCCCAGCACCCAGGTAAGAAAGCTGGGTGTGGTCACGCATAGTTATAATCCCATCACTGAGAAAACAGACCCGGCATCCCTGGCGCTCATTGGCCAGCAAGCCTGGTGTAATCAGCAAGCTCCAGGTCCCACTGAGAGATCATGAAAAAACCAAGGAGGAACCTCTCGAGGAACAACACCTGAGTTTGACCTCTGATTTCCACACACATGAGCATGCACATATACCTACGCATACACATAAGAACACAAACACATGTGAACACACCCACATGCACTTTGAAAGAGCTTAGGACCTGGATAATGATCACATGTACTTCTTCCCCTTCTGTGCCTCCATCTGCGTTTGCCTCTCCTGAACCCTGTGCTCACCAGTCTCATTTTCTGTGAGAATTTCTTCCCCGTACTTTGTATTGTGTTATGGAAATGCTCTTTCCCTCCTGATTTGCTAAAGCTTTTGATCATGTGCTTATGTTACTTTATCCGATACTCAACAATGTTTTCAGAGCAATGTTTAACATATCCTAATCTGTCCTGCATCAATGGCTGACCTTGCTTTGATCAAGATGCATGCTCATGTTAACACATTGTTGGATCTGGTTTAACGTTGTGCTTCTCTGCTGGTGGGTGAGATGGCTCCCTTATTCTTCCTTCCAACTTGTCCTCCTGTGGCACCAGAGTTGAACAGGTCTCCTGGAGTGACCTGGGAGCATCCCTTCTTCCTTCTCCTCTGAGAAGAATTTAAACAAGACGGAGACGATCTGTCCCATCAGTGTGGAAGGATGTACGAACACAGCCATGTAGAAGTGGTATCTTCATGGAAAAGAACTTGACCTGGGCTTCAATCTCTTGACAGAATGTACAGCTTCTTTGCATCATTGTGGTGAATTATATTATTTAGAATCTCATTTCATCTATTCAACTTTTTATAATATTATGTTTTATATATAACCATGTCCATTTTTTCATTTGTAACATTGTTTATATCTTAACTCTTTTTCCTTAATCTTTTTTACTGGAGTGCATCTCATTTTCTCGGAACTATTTTTCCAAACAATGAATTCTCAGGTTTAGATATATATGCACACCACTTTCTCCTCTTGTATTTATTACATTTCTTTGAGTTGTTCTGTGATTATTTTCCCACACTAGGAGAATTGAATGTGTAGATTATCAATTTCAACAATTCATCAATTTATATAAGTATTTAAACTAAACATTTCCCTTCAAAACACTGTTTTTTTCCTACATCTCATTAGTTTTGATATGTGATGTCTGCCATTCTTAATTTCTAGTATCCAAAAGTATCCAATGTGTCTCTGATCCTGTATTCAATGTGTTATAAAATTTCCCAATATGTAGGAATTTTAGCTCAGTTTCTGGTGAGCTTCTAGCTTAAGGGCACTGTGGTTAGAGTCCAGAGTCACTTTGGTAACAACACTTTGAAGTTAGTGAGGCTTTGGGGCTTAAGGTATGAGTCAGGGCACATATCGTCCAGCATGGACAAGGCCCTGCCTAATTCCTCAGCGGTGCTGAGAGGGTGAGGCAGAGAGCGAGGAGAAGGGCAGGGAAAGGAGAGAGAGACTAGAATGTCATCATACTTATAAATCGATAAATGCCCATCTTCAGATAACATCTGTTTTATACTGCGCCTCTCCGACATGTGGGACAGATTGTTCCCAAGGCCCCCTCCATGCCTGGGACATAACTGTCATTCAGCTCACTGGCACTGTGCTTTAAACACACAATACAATTTCACTCTCTTTTGATTTCTTTGATACAAGGCTCACACAGCCCAGGTAGGCCTTGAATGACTGTGTAGCTGAGGAAGAACTTGAATTTCCGATTCTCCTGCCTCCACTTTCCAAGTTCAGGGATTATAGGTGTATGCCAACACACTTGCCGCGTTTTTACCTTTTTTGCTTAAAAAAAAAAAAAAAAGGGTTTTCTCTTTGATTGATGAAAAAGAAAACACAAACAAACAAACAAACAAACAACAAAAAAAACAGGGACCCAGGAGATGGCTCAGCAGATAAAGGTACTTGCTGGGGAATCCTGGCAGCCCGAGTTCAATCCTCAGAAAGGCTGAAGGAGAGAACTGATTCCACAAAGTAGTCCTCTGACCGCCACATGTGCACATAGCACACACACACACACACACACACACACCACGATGACACTGAATATTTTAAAAATTAAGAAAGAACAGAACAAAAGATTTTATTTTTATTTCACCTTTGTTCGTTCCCTCTCTGCCACACTTCCTATCTTTATAGATGTGTGAGTCTCTGACACCTGTCATGTTTTCCTGCCTGAAGAATTTGATCATTTTAGGCGTGGTCTGCCAGCAGTGAGCTCCAGGGTTTGTGTCCAAGGTCTTTCTCCTCTGCTTTCAGCTGGGGGAGGCAGGTAAAATTCACGCACAATAAAGTTCACCCTTTAAATGCACAGCTCAGTGGCTATTAGCACGTCCACAAGGTTGTGTCTCTCATCACTATCAATCATCCCCCAGAAACAAACCCCATACCTCTTGGCCGTCACTTCCAGTCCTTCTTTCTCATTCCCTGGCCATCTCTGTTCTACTTTCTCTTTATGGAAGTGTTTGTTATCTAGCACAGTTCCAGGTCCTCATTCTTTTTTATGACTGCATAATATTCCATTGTGTGGATATGCCACATTCTACTTCTCCACTCTTAAGTTGATAAGCATTTCACTCTTTCTACTATTCATTCTGTAGACTTCTGTGTTCTAGTTTTGGAAAGACATGTTTTTTTTGGTTCTTTGGGATGTATCTCTAAGAGTAGGATCATAGGTCATACGGCAATTGTTTTGTTTTTTGAGGAACTTCCTGATTGTTGCCAAATCAGCTACACTATTTTTATGTCAGTGGCAGTGTGTGCAGGATCATTTCTGTACATCCTTTCTGCCTCTTGTTGCCTGTTTTCTTCTAGCCATTTCAATAGGAGGGAGATGGTGTCTCCATGTGCTCTTGGTTTGCATTTCCCTGACAACTGATGACACTAAGGATCTTTTAAGGCACCTGTTGGTAATTTGTATGTCTTTTTAAATCATGTCTGTTTGAGTATCTTGTCCACTTTAACGCCTAGTTGTCTTTTTATTACTGAATTTAAAAATATTCTAGAGACTAGACCTTCATCACTTTGAAATTGTCCTCCCATTCTGTGGGTTATCTTTTCACTTCCAGACAGTGTCCTTCAAAGCGCAAAGGTTGTTTGGTTGGTCGGTCTTTACACTTTTAAAAGAAATTTATCTTATTGTTTTAAGAGAGAGAGTGCATGGTGTGGTTTGTATGTGTGTGTATATGTGCATCAATGCAGGCGCCCAAGGTGGCCAGAAGAGGCTGTTAGACACCCTGGAGCTGGAGTTACAGGTGGTTGTGAGTCGCCTAATGTGGGTGCTGGGAACCAAACTCTGGTCTTCTGCCAAGAACAGCACGTGGTCTTAACTCCTCGGCCAAGTTTCCAGCCTGACTCTCATCTCGCCCTGTACAGAACTCCACCCTCAGCCTTTGTCTCTCCTTCACCATCTTATCGATTGCAACTTCTAGCTGGAAATCCATGGTCATCTCATCGTCATTGGAGGAAAGGTGGTGATTCCCACACCCTCCGGTGTCGTTCAGGGTCTTCTCTGTTTGGGGCTTTCTTCAATTTAAAGAGGCTGTGTCTGTACTTTTGTCTTTATTTGAGGTGTTTATCTTATTTGCTGTTCCTTAAGTTTCCTAGCTCCTTAGCAGGGTCTTTAGAATAATTCTGGAAAATTCTAGCCAGTACTGCTTGAAATATTTCTTTTGTTCCCCCTCCCTTCCGCCCTCCCTCTCTTTTTTCTTCTTTGCTCTCCTCTCCTCTTCCTCCCTTTTCTTCATCTTCCTTTCCTTTTTCAGACAGGGCCCATGTAGCCCAGGCTGGCCTCAAACTCACTGTGTCGCTGAGGATGAGTTTAAACGTCAGATCTTCCTGTCTCTTCCTCCTGTGAGCTGCGTCATGGCCGTGATCCACACTGCTGCTTCTATGTAGTGCTGGAATTGAACCACCCGGAGCTTCAGCAAGCCCTCTGTCAAGGAATGCCCAGCTCCTCCACTCTTTTCTTAGGATCTGGTATAACATTTGTTATGCGTTTTGTTCTTATCTCGCAATTCCTAGATGTTCTTTTCTGTTTGTTTTCTTATTACAGTTCACACTGGGATACTTTTGTTGAACACTTTCAAGTTATTCAATTCTTTGGCTGCTTTAAGTTGGTTTAGAGCCTATTAAAGGCGTTTTCCATTCTGTTACTGCATTTTGCTCTTCTAACTCTGCATTGTGGTTCTGTCTTAACGTTTTCATCTCTCTTTGCATTGCTTTTCTGTCCTTGTGAGTTGTCTATTTCCCACATCAGTTTCCTTAGCAAATGAATCAGAGATATTTCTAAATCTCTGGTGATTCCAACATGTGCATGCGTGAGTCTTGTTGGTCTGTCCTTTTAGATAGACTGTGTTCTTTTTTGCTTTTTAGTATATTTTCTAGGATATAGCCTAAAAGTGACAGCCTAACATCTGGCACCAGATAATAAGAACTAAAAAAATAGGTCCCATTGTAGCATTCTATTAATCCTGCTGGGAGGAGCCAGACCATGTTTCCTGTCTGATGGATCTGCAGGTATTGGGAGTGTTGCGGTATCCTTGTTTCTGTTTTTCCTCTTGGGTTTGGAGTGAGGTGCATTTACATGGAGCCTCCTGGTTTGGAATATTAGGTTCTAGAGACTCATCAACATCAGGTTGTCAGGCAAGCATCTTCCCAAGGCTAAACTATTTGGAGAATCCAGGATTATATAAGGGAGGGGTGATGAACTATCTTTCAAAGGTCCTTTATGAGCTGTGCCAGAGGAACCATGGAGGAGAAATGCCCAGAATGGCCTGAAATAATTGCTACAGTATATTTTCAAGCCATTATTGGTAAAAATAAATAAATAAATAAATAAATAAATAAATAAAGTTGGAGAAGCACATTTAGGTGGACAGATGAGTTGGCTCAGCAAGTAAAGGCACTTACTACCCGATCTGACCCAAATCCAATCCCCAAGACCCACAGGGTAGAAGCAGAGAGCCAACTCCTGAAAGTTGTCATTTGATCTGCACATACACGCGCACACGTACACGCTCACACACTAACACTAAACAAACAATTTTTAAATATATCTGTAGTGAGATAAAGTTTCCCTGTGTGGCTCAGGCTAGCGTGGGCCTCATGACTCTCCTACTTCAACCTCCCAAGCACTGAGATTGCAGGAATGATCCGTCATGCCCAGTCTCATTGGAGTGTGGTGTGTGTGTGTGTGTGTGTGTGTGTGTGCACGCACACTCACATGTGTGGGCCCAAGGTAGATGTTGGGTATCTTTCTCAGTTGCTCACCACCTTGTTGAGTTTTGAGATAGTGTCCTTCACTGAACCTAAGCCCCAGGCATCCTCCTGTCTCTGCCTCCCCAGGGTTAGACTTACAGGCGCATGCTGCTATGTTTGCCTGCTTAAATAGATTCTTAGAAGTCAGAAGAGGGTCCTCGGACATGCTCAGCAAGGACGTCACGGACTGAGCCAATTCCCCAGCCCCATATAGGCATCTTTTAAAGTTTTTGTTTCTTTTTGGTGCTGGAGGTTGAACGCAGGCCTCAAGCATGCCAGACTAACATCTATCAACGAGCTCAGCCCCAGCCCTGAACATCCTTATAGAAGTTATAAAAAGGCTGGGTGATGGTGGCTCATGCCTTTAATCCCAGCACTTAGGAGGCAGAGCCAGGCAGATCTCTGTGAGTTTGAGGCCCGTCTGGTATACAGAGCGAGATCCAGGACAGGCATCAAAACTATATGGAGAAACCTTGTCTAAAAAAAAAAAAAGAAAAAGAAAAAAAAGTTATAAAATATGTCTGCTCTTGTTTTTGTTTTTTTTAAACTTGGTGTCTTGGATATCTATCTATATGACTATTACCAGCTATCTTACCATTTTTTTTTATCACTTTAAAGATGAATTGTTGTATGTGGTCAAAATATGGAATCAGCCCCTTACTAGTAGATATCTAGGCTATTTGTAGATCTTTTAGCACTGAACCCAAAGCTTCGGTGACTCCTGCCTGCACCATTTGGTAGATGTATGAACACATCTGGTGTTCTTAGACACGGAATTGGTATATGCTGTACAGACTTCTCTTTGGGCCACCAGCTCACAAATAATGACACACAGAGACTTATTATTAATTATGAAGGCTCAGCCTATAGCTTAGGCTTGTTCCTAACTAGCTCTTATAACATAAATAACCCATATTTTTATTAATCCATGTTCTACCACATGGCTTTTACCTCTATCCCATTCTGTGTCCATCTCATTCCACATCTGGCTGGCTTCTCTACCTCTCTTCTTCCCAGAATCCTCTCTGTGCCTGGAAGTCCTGCTTGTACCTCCTGCCTAGCTATTGGCCATTTAGCTCTTTATTAAACCAATCCAAAGGTGCCATAAGCAAAGACACATCTTCACATACAAAAAGATTATTCCACAACAGTGTGCATTTATCATTTTGATGAATATTGCCAAATTTTCTTATATAAATATCGGTTTCAGCAGTACATATAAATGCCCATTTTCCCACATCCTTACCAACTTTAGTCCCGAATGACTGGCTTTGATGTGGTTTTGTGATTTCATGTGGTATGGCCCCAGGCTCTGCTCTCTGAGTTCCTCAGCTGTCTGCATGTTAATATCTGCCCACGGCTGCCCAGAACTGACGTCAATTGCTGACAGTTTTTTTTTTTGTTTTGTTTTTGTTTTGTTTTGTTTTTTTGAGACAGGGTTTCTCTGTAGCTTTGGAGCCTGCCCTGGACTAGCTCTGTAGACCAGGCTGGCCTCGAACTCACAGAGATCCGCCTGCCTCTGCCTCCCGAGTGCTGGGATTAAAGGCGTGCGCCACCACCGCCCGGCTACTTTTGGTACTTTTAAATTTAAAGATTTCCCTGTGGCTAAAATGGAATTGCTGAAATAAACCTTATGTATAATTTTGACAGGGTTTTTGGTGATACAAAAAGGGGGAAACATGTAAGAATACAGAACACACACTCTACCACCAGAAAATGAGTTGTTGTTTTTTTTAAATTCACACTTCCAGGCCAAAGGAAAGGTCCCTCTCTGCTTAGAGACAGAAGCCGTCAATATTCTCCAGCTTCTCCGCTACAGCAAAACATACTAAACATTTAACCACTCCCTACACAGGAGAATCTCCTAGTTTTTATTATTTATTTAAACACAATAAGTTAGTGATGCGTGAAAGCAGAAGCTTGGACTTACACATGTGTGCACACAGGACAGAACCTTTTAAAAATAAAATAAAATATCCCACAGGTCTCTGATGGAAATTGGTACAAAAATAGGTAGGGGCTGAAGAGACAGCTCAGCAATTAAGAGAGCTCACTGCTCTTGGAAAGGACCCAGATTTGGTTTGCCAAGGACCAGGGTTCAGTTCCCCGCACCTACATAGTGCTCACAATCACCGTAGCTCCAGGTGTGAGGGATCTGACTCCCACTTCTGACCTCAGAAGGCTTCTGCGCACACACACACACACACACAGAGTGAATATATGTACACTCAGGCATGCACACACACTCATAACATAAATTAAGTCTATTTAAAAATAGATGCCATATTTATTCAGTGGTTAATGTATTCTAATTTATTTCTTTTATGTGCATTGGTGTTTTGCCTGCATGTATGTCTGTATGAGATGTCAGATCTTGACTGGAGAGATGGCTCAGCGGTTAAGAGCACTGGCTGCTCTTCCAGAGGTCCTGAGTTCAATTCCCAGCAGCCACATGGTGGCTCACAACTACCTAGAATGGGATCTGTCATGCAGTCATTCATGCAAATAGAATACTCATATACATAAAATATACAAAAAATTCAAACAAAGAAAAACAGAAAGAGATGTCAGATCTTGGAGTTACAGACCATTGTGAGCTGTCATGTGGGTGCTGGGAATTGAACCCAGGTCCTCTGGAAAAACACCAGTGCTCTTAACCACTAAGCCATCTCTCCAGCACCCGGGTTAATGTATTCTTAGCAATGTCATAGCACACGGTGGGGGAATACATGCGCCCCAGGCAGAACTTTCTCAGCTAACCTTGAATCCAGGCATGGGGATCCAGATTGATATCCAGATCTACAGTCTAAATCTGGCACTGGGGGAAGGTGGAAAAATAAGAGATGACATTGGCTGGCTTTTCTTTCAGGCGCTGTTGGATAAGAAGAATAAAGTCCTAGAAGGAAGGAAACCCCTGCGACTCTTGCAAAAGAACCCCCTCCCTCAGACTCGGCTCCCAACCCCCACACTGGAGATGAGTTCCTCGGTAAGTCGGAAACTTTCACTTGACACACTGAGTTCAGAACTGCAGTCAGTTCATGCTTAGGGTAGTTTGGGTTGGAAACGAATATGAGCTAGCATGTTAGTGTCTCAAGCTCTGATTTAAAATCAGTTCCCTCTCTTTTAAATTTTTATTGAGATTCATTTAATTTTTTTATTTTATGCGTACAGGCATTTTGCCTGCACGCGTCTGTGCACCACATGCGTGCATTGACCATGGAGGCCGTTGAGGACACTGGATTTACTCTGGAACTGGAGTTACAGATGGTTGTGAGGTGCCATGTGGTTGTTGAGAATGGAAACCCATCTCTTCACCCACCCACCCCCAGTTCCCTCTTAATTTGTATGTATCAAACATCTAACACATACAAATGTAATCCATGTGAAATCTAAACTTTTCAGTTTTTTTCAAGAGTAAAAACACAAAGAATAAAAAGTAGCTACTAGAAGGTAATCCCCATGTATATTACAAAAAACGAGGAGGAGGAGGGAGGGGATGAGGGGTGTGGGGGGGAACAGAGTTGGAGATAGCCTGGCATGGCAGCACACCCCTGTAATCTCGGCACTGGGGAGCCCAAGGCAACAGGATCATTCAGATGGCTGCTGTGCCTCCTCAGAGAAGGATGGCGGCAAGTGGGTGAGAAATCTCCAGAGCCTATCGCTTTCTTTGGTGGGGACCCTGAAAACAGACCTACTGGACTGCTCCACACAGCTGAGCCAAGAAAGGCTCCCTCTGCAGACTCTGTGCACACCTCTCGATACTCATAACCCTCCGCCATTGCCCTGGTACTTGCCTGTACATCGAGCGGCCTTAATGAGATTTGCAGGTTTATTTTCCCTGCTTTGGACACACCATTCTACACATGCATATAATGTAGTTTGATCAGGACTTGCGGGTCTCTCTGCTCTAATTCCTCCCTTGTTCTCCACCGTGATGTCCTCCCAATTCGCGTGTGCTCTGTTTTAAAGCCACTGAGTCTGGTATGTGCACGGGCGCAGGGTCGTGGATTGGAGCATGGGTAGTTTCGCAGGGGTTACATCCCTGAAGAAAACGGTCCTCCCCTCTCCAGCACCGGAACTACTGTATAAATTGACTTCTGTAGCTGATGACTCTTGCCCACTGTAGTCTGATTTTGCCAGTTCGGCTAACTCACGTGAAAAGCACCCTACTCTAGCTACTTCCTTCAGCGCTCATAAGCAACCATGAAAATCCCGGTGTTAAAGGACATCATTAGCGGCACTTGTGGATTCAGAATGATGTTGTTGGGAGTGGCTATCTTGGCAGTCCCATCATCTCTTTCTTTTAGACTCTCGTAATGATGCATTATTCATAATTAGAAGGATGAATTTTGACGATGCAGTAGGTAATATCTACGACCCTGTGTGTTGGACGACAGCAGACCCACACCTCAGTCCTCTTTCCATCCTTTTGGCATCTACCGACGTCTCAGGCTTGAACTAGGTCCCCAAAGTGTTTGCTGCTCGAGCTGCTGCTGTCCTCACCCCAATTCTCCCTCTGTCTCTTCAGGAAGGAGACATAGAAATGGCTGTGATCCACTTGCAGAAGTTACTCCGGGGCAGAGTTGTGCAGAACATGGTGCGTAGGTCAGACCCCCGGCCAGTGTTCCTCCTGTAATAGCGAACAGTGCAGACAGCGTCTGTCTCGCTGCCCAGGCCAATCCCCTCCCACACCTCGCTCTCCTGTTCCCCGGTACTCTGGAATTAACTCCCTCTCCCTTCTAGTGCTGTCCTTGTCCCTCTGGGCCACACACGGTCAAGAAGAGAGGAATCACCTGCCCGTCGTGTGCCACGGTTGGAACTCAGGCTACGCAAACTCTTTTTTCTTCTGCGGAATTGCTAACTCCCCAGATTTGCTTATCTGAATTTTTTACTGTTAGAGCATTGCAAACCAAGAAGGATTCCCTAATTTTCTGTTATGTCTTAAAACAATTTGTGTTTGCATAGAGTGGGCAATATCTGTGCTACAAACACAAAGTCGTTACAGTTTTGAGCTATATGCCTACGTTATATCCTGTGGGTATCCTCTCTCTCTCTCTCTCTCTCTCTCTCTCTCTCTCTCTCTCTCTCTCTTTTTTTTCTTTTTTCCTACCAGAACTCTCATTTTAGAGGAGGGATGTTCCCTTAACAACCAACAGGCCCCGTGCTGGTCCTGACTTTAAGCTTTGGCCGGATGATCTCGGCCACCGCAGCAGTCACATCTTACTTGAAAACCCACTTGAAAGCCCTTTTTCTCGGTTTTCCCTCCTGAGGGCTTCAGTTCTTGAGAGACTCCGCTGTGCAGGGCAGGTGAACGCCTGTGCTGAGCACTGGGCTTCCCTCTCCTTGCCTTAATCCAGACAATCTTGCAGTTCCCTTCAGAGAGCAGATTGTGTGCTACGAGCCAAGGGGCTAGTTCATCGGAAAAGCAAACTGGCCTAGAATAGTGCCATCGCAGGCTGTTGGTTTTTGTTTTTGTTTTTGTTTTGTTTTTTATTTTGTTTTTTTGGAGACAGGGTTTCTCTGTGTAGTTTTGGTGCCTGTCTTGGATCTCACTCTATAGACCAGGCTGGTCTCAAACTCACAGAGATCCCCCTTGCTCTGTCTCCTGAGTGCTGGGATTAAAGGCGTGCGTCACCACCACCCGGCTGTTTTTCTGTTGTTGTTGTTTTGTTTTTCTTTTTTCTTTTTTGTTTTTTTGAGACAGGGTTTCTCTGTGTAGCTTTGCTCCTTTCCTGGATCTCACTCTGTAGCCGATGATGGGCGCGCGCGCACGCGCACACACACACACACACACACACACCATGCATGCACTCCTGCTCCCATCCATAGAGGGCACATGGGGGAGTGGTTCTCGTTGGTGAACAGCGGGCACAGAACCTGCTGCTCACACATGCCTCCCAGCTCACTGCGTGGCCCTGGCAGTCTTGGCACAAGGTAACAGGCAAATCTTTCTCTTTTTTTCTTTTTTCTTTTTTGCTTTGGCGCAGATGTTCGAGGGCAAGGAGAAGCGGCTGGAGTTGATCCTGGAGTTGCGCACCAGCCACGCCCTGCAGGAGGATGAGAAGCTGGTGAAGAAAGCCGAGAAGCAAGTGACCCTGGCCCTGCAGCGGCAGAGGAACCTGCACGAGAACAAGGTTCTGCCCTCTGTGACTTGCTGCGCCTTCCCCTCAGTGGTTACAGTCCTGAGCAGCGCTGTAATAACGTTCCATGAGAAGATTCTCAAATTCCTCCACAGCCCCGGCACACAGCATTCTGTAGCAGCCCACAGTGAGTGAGGTGTGCCCTACCTGAATCGAAAGGATGCTCCTGTCTTAAAAAATAGAAACCTCAAAACCAAACCAAACAAAGTCGCTTTTCCCAACTCTAAGATTTCCCCTTTCGATTTTTCGTAAACATTGAGTAATGCTGATGAACTCCCTTACACCTGGATTGGTGGGATGGCTAAATGAATAATAATAACAACAGTAACATGAAGAAAAGTACAACGTGAGATTTCTTTTAAAGCATTAACATTTACTGCAGAATTTTGGAGCCACGGGTGAATTGCTCTTGCTGGGTTGAGCTACCCATTAAATATGCCACTGTCTCGCGATGACTTTTGGTGACTTTGCCAGGCTCTCCTGCTCTGCCGTCTGACATAAACGACAGCCAACCCCCCACCCATCCAGCGTTCATCCCTCTGTGCTTGCTCTCAAGTGTTACCGACTCCACTGTAGTTATTTGCTCCTGTTCCCAGGTGTCCGTAAACCAAACCTAAAAATGCATCATTTTGCACAGTTTAAAGTCGTAGTACCTACGGCAACAATGTTTGACCCGCTTTTAGTGAACACACATGACTCTCATGCTATATGGGAATTGAGCACAAATAATAACCAACTTGGGAATGACAACAGCTTTACTTTCTGTTTGTTGGTTGGTTTTGTTTTTTGTTTTGCTTTGTTTTGTTTTTCCAGATAGGGTTTCTCTGTGTAGCTTTGGAGCCTGTCCTGGAACTCACTCTGTAGACCAGGCTGGACTCGAACTCACAGAGATCCACCTGCCTCTGCCTCCTGAGTGCTGGGATTGAAGGCGTGCGCCACCACCACCCGGCCAGCTTTATTTTTTTATATGACAGCAATGCCGTTGGTGCTTTGTGGGTTTTGGGGAGCAGGTGCAAGTCCACCTAAAAGGAGGGCTGAGGAAAGATGAGGAGAATGTGGAGTGTCTGAGTCTGGTGGTCCTGGAGTCTTGGCGATGTTTGGACAGGGCGTGGAAATCCAGGGAAAGAGTAGGTCCTGAGGTGCGATGGGGAAAATGCTCTCCTTGGCCCTTGGAGGCATGTGGAGCTAAGCCAACTGTGAAGCAGACATTCACGTCAGCTAAGCTAGGTGGAAAGATCTCTTGAGAAAGTGCCACTCCTCCGAAGACTACTTAACTTTGTCATATCAAGGTACTCAGTGCAGGGGTCTGGGGGAGGGTATGTTCCACATGTTCCATTTCTGTGGGAAACTGTTCGGGAAACACAACTCCACTTTGTGATGAATTAATGATACAGCTGCAGCAGTGATGCCTTCTAAGCACTTTTACTTTCAAATTGCATTTCCTTACCTGAGCATTCCTGGCTATGTTTCCTGACAAAGGAATGAGGCTGGGCATGAAAAGGCAGCTGTGGAGCTCAGGCTAGCACCCGCCCCTTACCCTGGAAGTGAGAGCATTTAGGTCCATGACGACAGGGAGAGAACCGGTCTTCTCTGGGCTGAGCATCCACTGCTGATACATGAAGGAGCAGTGAGTGACATGCCCTAGCTTCACCCTTTCCAGCGCTCCTGTTTAAAAACAAAACAAAACAAAAAACCAAACAATAACAACAACAAAAAGTGTTGAACTTCAGGGCTTTGAAAGTATGTGTGGGTGAGGATGGGGATGAGGGAGCTGGTCTAACAACTGCCCTTGACGGACAGCCTCAGCCAGTGACCTCATTGCCCCTGAGACCCCAGACTATTCCTTCCCTTTAGACACAAAGCAGAGGGGGCGCAGAGCGGAGTGGTCAGTGTTAAAGACGCACTCGGTGGGAAGAAGGGGAGATGCCCCTTATGCTCAGGAGAGGGCAGGGAAACACATCTTAAACACATTTCTTGTGTGAAAGCCAGGACATGGATATCCATACATCAGTGCGGCTTACTCCTGGCCCAGCACTCCACGGGTCCCTTATTGTACCTCAGTGATACACAGACATTTAAGCTCTATCCTGTGCTGTCTCAAAGATGATTGTTAATAGCTTTGAAGCTATTAAAAGTCTACAAAGTACCAAGGTTTTCCACTTTCATGCTATTCAACGTTTTAAAACTCTTCGAGCTTGTAGAAGACCAGACATTTAAAAATTAAAAGTGCTCGTGGGTGAATTTCTAGGAATTTCTATTTTATTAAATTGAATACACTGTTATCTTCTTGTTTTCCTTCATGTTTGACTTTCTGCATAAAATTGAAAAAAATTACATTGTGTGTGTCACTGAGAGAATGAGTCAGTAATCCTCTTCATGACTTAAGAGCTGTGAACCATGGGGACCAACTGGGCAATCTGCTTTCTCAGATCTGAGTTTGTATTACGTTTTCCAATAAGTGCCCAGGGGTGGGGCCGCTGGGGCATGGCATTCCAGGTTAAGGCTGTTCTAAGGAGAAGTCGCCTTGCTCTGTCATTCTGAGTCACCAACACTTCATAGCCACCATTCTTAAAGCCTGTATTGTTTTTAAGGTGTCGGTCATTGAAAACCATTTGGGTGACCTGGAAGGAAGAGTGCTGGCAGACATGCTTGACTTTCTGTCCAAAGAGCTCGTGCGATTGCAGGAGGAGCGGAGGATCCACGCCTTCGCCATGCTGGCTGAGCGCCAACGGCGCATGCGGGAGGCGGAAGAGAGCGGTCGGCGCCAGGTTGAGCAAAGGCGTCTGCAGCAAGAGGACCAGATATTTATGGAGGCAAGTGGGGCAGCCGGGTGTAGGTAAACTCCCTAGACTCCAGAGCCCAGGGGGAGCCAGGTTTAACCAAAGACATCTCATACTGTGATGTCTCCCGAAATCACACGGACAACTCATGACATAAAACAGGGTTTGTGTTTTGTCTTCATTTTATTTAGCAAATACGCTGAGTTTCCCCTCCGCCTATTGTGGGTACTCTGGAGGGAAGACACAGGCACAGCCCTGCTCCCCAGCAATTTAAATAACACAGAACATGTGCATAATTACAGAATTAGAAAGTCCATGAAGGGAGCAAGTGAGGCCAGAAATGAAGTCCTCTTTAAGGAATTATGACCAAAGAGAGACACAGGGAGAAATCACGAATGATGACAAGTCCATGGCTTCTGCAACTGGAAGCTGTGGCTACTCCTTTGGGAGGTAGAAAGCGGAGAGAATGATGGGTCAGAGGTCAGAAGTACAATCAGGAATTCAGCTGAAGCTTGGTTTGGGACTGCCACGTGGAAAAGGCAGAAATTTCAGTCACATCTGGGAAGGACACAAAAGGGTTAACGTTTTTCGGCCTGCCTTAAAAACCGCTTTGTGCAAGCATAGATGTCCTCATACATACGTAACTGGTATTGAACGTCCCTCATCTCTACTTTATAACCCAGCTATCTAATGTTCCATGTCTTTATAGCTTGCTTCCTGAATAAACGCTCAGCTTCATGAGAGCAAGCATGCCGCGTATTCACATTGCGCTTTCTGTACCATCAACATGGGCCCTGGACATACTAGACATTCCATAAGCATGTCTTGGTTGATAATGTACTGAACTGCCATTAAGATGCTAACATCAGGAAGGCGTGGGGCTTAAGGTTGACATTGGGGTTCAAGGTACATAAAGAGGGCTCCTGGGCCCTCTAAGAAACATGTCCTGAATAGTTGCTGAGTCCTGGGTATTATCTCAGATTCAAAGAAAAATTCAGACATGAAAATGTTTTTGCCTCCGTGAGACTCACAATTTGTTGAGACATATACATACATGCAAAATACATACATACAAAGCTTAATGTGTCATTGTTGATGCTCATGATACTTCCTGGGTGTGTATACATGGGCATGCGCGTGTGCATGTGGATGAAACAACCAATCTTAATTGGTTTTGCCTGAGATTCCATAGTTAGAGAGCAAAATTCTAAAGCTGGGTAAGCGCTGACTAGGACCGTCGTGAAAGCAGAAAGAGGCTGTGGTCAGGAGGGACCCAGTGGCCTCCTTAGGTACCAGCAGCAACTCTGCGGATACTGCTTTTGTCCTAATTCATGATACTGTATATTTATGCTCTCTGATTCTATCTCATGATTTCAAGAAATCTTCAAGAAGAAATTAAGGTCCATTATGACAATTCAGTAAATCCTTCAGTGACCTGGGATCCTTCCACCTTGTGCTCTGCAGCCTCTAATATGGTCCTTGTGGCAACTTAAGGTGACAGTTGTCACCATAGGTTTCCTGTCCATGAAATAAAACATAAAAAGAGAGAAAAGGAAGAGAAAAGGGGAGGCGAAGTCTTTCTTTGTAAGAATCTTTTGGAGAGGTTGGGCCTATCAGCTCAGCACTTATTCTCTTGGTCGGACCTTGGTTATTGTGGCCATGACTAGAACTTACAGGAACTAGGAAATGTAGTCCTTCAGTACCTGTTTGCCTCGCTGAAATCCAGAGATAGTTATTTAAGATAAAAGACAGAAAGGGTATTGGGAAATACCCCCTAGCCTCTGCTGCAGTTAGGTGGCTTGGCCAAGTCACACGACTGATAAGGACAACCAGGATCCAAACCAGGTTATTGATCATCACTGTTTTGCGGTGCTTTTTACCAACATCCCAGTAAGACCTGCAGTTGTGAAATGGGCTAACTGGGTTGGGCTGCCCAGAAAGCATAGGTAGGGAGATGAGAAACAGACTAGTGACTTAATGAAAGAAATGGATGAACCATGAGATCATCAAGCAATGGTGTGTGTGTGTGGTGCAGACGAATTTCTAAACAGTCTTTTCCTTTTTTTTTTTTAATTTATTTATTTATTATGTATAGTGTTCTGTCTGCACGTATCTCTGCAGGCCAGAAGAGGGCACCAGATCTCATTACAGATCGTTGTGAGCCACCATGTGGTTGCTGGGAATTGAACTCAGGACCTTTGGAAAAGCAGTCGGTGCTCTTAACCTCTGAGCCACCTCTCCAGCCCCCCTAAACAGTCTTCTTAAATAAGAAACGCAGAGCCAAATACAGGGGTAATAGCCGAAGAGATCAGAGAAATAGCGAAGAGCCACCTTACCACCTCGCCCTCGCTTCCCCAGAGAGAGCTTCTTCCTGTCTAAACTGCACTTTTACTGCCTTCCTGTTCTGCCTTCTCATTGGCTCTAAGCCCAGCCACATGACTTCCTCATCACTGCCTATCTATACAGACCTCCAGGTCTCTATGGTTGGTACTGAGATTAAAGGTGTGTGTCACCACACTTAGCTGTGTCCTTGACCACACAGAGACTCTACCTGCCATGTGATCGGATTAAGGGCATGTACTACCACCGCCTGACTTCTGTTTATGGCTCGCTATATGACCTCTGATCTCCAGGCAAACTTTATTTATTAGCCTACAAATAAAATATCACATTTCAGCACAAATAAAATATCACCACAGTGTGGTTTTTGTCTTGCTTACAATAGACGTTCTTAAGCACTATATTAAGTAGATATATTAGTAATTAAATATATGTTTAATTTCGGCAGCTGATCAAGGTTCACCAAAGTACTGTAACCTCCTATCTGGAAGACATCATATTGAACACCGAAGAGAAAACTGCGGAAGAACAGGCCAGAGCAGAAATTGAGAGGATCGCTGAGGAGATCAATGACATTGCTTATGAAATGGAAAACCGGTATGCAGCGTGAGAAAAGACCGTGAAACGGATGATGACATACCCCTTGCTGTCCAGGTGTAATCTTTCAGACACTCCAGGCCCCGCCACAATAGAGAAGCCATACTTTAGAGTCCATTGTCTTGCCAGCATAGCTCACTGGAGCACTGCATGCCCATACCTCTCTGTGGTAGGAGCACTGGGTATTGAATTCTCTTTGTTTCCCTCTGTCCTGACTTATTTCCATCCTATACAGCATTACAATACCCAGAACATAAAAACAAAGTAGATATATATGTATTTGACATTATTTGGACTTAATCCCAAAGTGTTTTAGACTTCCAAGCATTTGCTGAATTTTTAACATATGCTTCATAGCAGGCTGGATAGGGTCAAATTCTAATTTTTTTTTATGAAGCCAAACGAGCTTGTCAGGAATGTGCTCTCTCAGATCACCCAATCAAGGGAAAGGTGGCATTTAGGAGTTGCGTTTAGGAGGCCACACAGGTCTCGGCACCTATCAGCAGCCAGAGCAGAGAAACCAGGGGTTTGTGTTTTATTCGTCTGCTCGTTTGCTTGATTTTGTTGTTGTTTTCTAGTCGAACGTATCTTCAGTCAGAGGAGATTGTTGCCGAGTTGGTGTATAGTTTTCTCATCCCAGAGGTACAGAAAGACTTCGTCAAAGAAAAAGGTAAGGGGTGGGATTCTAGACAAAGGTGTGGGTTTTCTGAAGAAGCAGTGGGTTCTTGCTTCAGAACTTAACTGCTCTCCGTTCCTGCGTCTTGGCTGCAGGATCCAGTCGCTTCCAGCAGGGGGCAGGAGCCGCGCCAGTCAGATTGGCAGAATGCCAAACTTCACTGTCTTTAACCGGAAGTTCTCAGGTTCCCAGGGAGCTGTATTCCGTGACCCACAATTGCAGCCTTCTGCAGACAGAGAGCAGAGACGACGGGTGCTGAAAAGCAGGGGTGCCCCAAGGGTCTAAGGACGTTTTGCTGTTTCCCGGGTCACTGATAGTGTTTCTTCTAGGGTGACATCTCAGTATAACAGTTTCAATTTGTCCTTTGTCAAAAATGGCACGTTTTAAAATAATGGTGCTTTTAGTCAATAGAAAAGGAAAGAATACATCTTAAAAGGAAAAGAAATCGGGGCTAGAGAGATGGGTTCATTAGTGGTTAAGGGTACATACTGCTCTTCCTGAGGACCTGGGTTTGATTCCCAGCACCCATATCAGGCGGCTTACAGCTTCCTGTAACCCCAGGGGCAGGGGGATCTGACACCTCTGACCTATGTGGGGACTTGCATTCATATGGACATCCCCCCTCCTACATATACATAATTAAAATAATAAAAATAAAAATTTTAAAAAGAAGAAAAAGATTCTTCCAGAATCCTCAAACTGTTGGGGCCAGATCTGATCCCAGAGAGGGGTGTAATCAGGACGAGACCATAAAACACACAAGCCTTTAGTTTGTAGAAACCTCTGGAGAGATTGAAGCAGAAAAGCGTAGTATTTGCTTGATTATGGACAAAGGGCTAGTGAGATTCTAACACATTAGGTCAAAGAATGTTGATATTTTTGCTTACACATGGTAAGCATACTTTTAAAACAGGTACTCTCGAGCACTTGGGTTTTAGTCTGTTTACAGTGTCTTTTGTATCTTTCTTATTTTATTGCAATCAGTATATTTACACACATCTTGGCTACAATCCTTAGATTCCCATCAGCGTAAGTGTTGGACAGCAGAATGTGTGTGTTTCATGTTTTCACAAAACTACCTAATGGCCACACAAAAGATGGCTTTGCTCCCACCATGCATTACAGTGTCCATAGCGACAGAGTTAAATATTCAGACCAAGTAATATATATTATAGTATAAAAGGGCTGCTATGTGTTCAAGATCCTTGAGAATTAATGGTAAATATTAATTTACCTTCTTCAGAGCCACCTTCCCTAAGGGAATTGAAAGAGATGGAAGAAAAAAAATGGGCTTAACATTTATTAGTTTGTAATTTCCTCCCAGCAGCGGGAACAGAAAACCTTGGGAACCATGGTTCCCAGCACCCATGTTGGGTGGTTTACCACCCCCTGTAACTCCAGCTCTGGGGGATCTGACACTTCTGGACTTTGAGGGAACCTGCATTCATGAGCACACACCTATAACACATACATATAAAATGTTTTAAAGATGAAATGATTAAAAAAAAAACTTTCTCAACTCTCCTTCTGGACCTAAGGGGAAAGATTTGGAGAGGGTTACTGAATGTAGGGGAACCCAGAGGGAATTGTCAGTGGGCAGGTTGTGTGAGTCCTCAGCCTTTTCACATAATACTGATTTATTTATATTTTATGTTCATTTCCCTCTACATATAGGCAAAGAATGAACACTTGAAACTTTTATTTCTTGTTTATTTATTTATTTATTTATTTATTTTTGAGACAGGGTTTCACTATGTAGCTCTGGCTGTCCTGGAACTCTCTATATAGACCATGCTAGCCTTAAACTCACAGAGATCCACCTGCCTCTGACTCCTGAGTGCTGGGATTAAATGTATGCGCCACCACACCTGGCTTTGTTTCTCTTTTCAACTAAGAGAACTATATGTCTTACACACACTCTTTACCCAAGACTAAGATATATTCATAGGCCATTTGGAGTTATCTTATTCTTTTAAAAATTTATGATTTAAGATTTATGATTCTCTCCTCTCTCTCTCTCTCTCTCTCTCTCTCTCTCTCTCTCTCTCTCTCTGTCTTTGTCTGTGTGTGTGTACAGAAACAAGAAGAATGTATCAGATCCCCTGGAGGATATAGGTGGCTGTGGCTGCCTGATGTGGGTGCTAGGCACCAAACTTTGGTCCTCTGGAAGAGCAGCAAGCACTCTTACTAGCTGAACCCTCTCCCAGCCCAGTTATCTTACTGTGCATGCCAAGGTCAGGGTAGTTCACTAAGTGTTAGAAACTGCACAGTAGCTTAATCTCTTACAACAGTTATAGGTGCATTCTCATTTTTCAGCCAAGAAAATCAGTGATTGGAAACAAATAATTAGCAGGGTTGACTCATGACCGATGTAGCCCCCCAACCCCTGCTTTTTCAAACATGTACTATGCAAAGTAACTGATACCCAAATAGCAAAGAATACCTAGTACTTTTCAATTTTCCTTTTGGGGAAAGGGCCTCATACATTATATAGCCCAGGCTGGCCCTGAATTAGCAATCTTCTTGCCTTAGCCTCTTTAGTGCTAGGATTACAGGCATGTGCCACCATGTCTAGCCTATGGTACTTCTTACTGTCCTTAACTAGCTAGCTGTGTGGTGTGGGATAGATTATCTAATTAATTCCCTTGTGTCTGCACCCTTCTAAAAATGAGACTGCTAATAATATTCTCTTTTAAGGTTGTGGTTGAATTAAATGAGTGATCACATGTCAACTGTTTAAAAACTCTCTAGCACAAATTAAGGACAAGTGCAGATTGCTAACATCTCCATCATTATCAACATCCCAAGGGCTTCAGCATTGGCTGTTGCCTGTATTAAAGCTGAGGAATACCTGTCCATAGGATTCGTACCTAGGACCGCCTTCTAAGCTCATAGTCTCGGATGTTCCACCCACTGTCAGTAGATCTGTTGTTTCTGGGCCTTGGCGAGGCAGAAGAAAAACACAAAAGTGTAGCTGAGGAAAGATGTTCATGCCCTGGCCCCACCATGAGAATGAGAAAGGAATGGTCCAGAGCCAAGATGTACCCATCAAAGGCATGCCCCCAATGATCTACTTCCTCTACTAAGCCCCACCTCCTAATGGTCCATGCAAATGTGACTCAATAGATTCTTTGTTATATAAACTTTATTTTTTTTTTTTAAAAACCTTTTATGACTAAAAACATCACACACCAAAATTAACCAGAGCCAAAGTCTATACAGTCAACGAACTTCTATAAGGTTAGGTTTGGCATTTGGATTAACTCATTGGCAAACTTAGAACCTTGATAACTCAATTATTTCTCAATAGTGCCACAGCTGGTGACCAAGCTTTCAGTGGAAGAACATTTCAAATTCAAAAGAGAACAAGTCCAGTTTGCTTTTAGAAAATGTCCTTCTAAAACACATAATGGGTCATTTTTATTGAGTACAGTTAACCCAAAGCAGAAAATGTGTGTTTTGAAAGTTAATGTTCTTTTTTCACTCCTATCTTAAAAACACTGAGAAATGGTTTCAAGCAGAAAAGTAAAACCTTTTCCTGTCGCTTTGGTCCAGTGAGGAATGCCCAGCGGAAGCACATTCTAGCAGCTCATGAGATCATTCACAAACACACGGAAGCTATGATCCATAAAAATGCCATCATCTACCACCAGATGGAGACCCTTCAGCAAAAGCGGTATGCGGAATCAGTCTCAACTACAGAACAGAGTCCAAGTGATATACCCAGTTCACAGCAGAGTCCAAGTGACGTACCCAGTTCACAGCAGAGTCCAAGTGACATGCCCAGTACACATCAGAGTCCAAGTGACATGCCCAATGCAGAACAGACTCCAAGTGAGGAAGACGCCTAGGTGAACCTGACTCTTCCATCCGAAAGGAAGCCCAAGAGGAGAGGCAGCTCCATTCAGCTTTAGCCGCTACTCAACCAAGTATGACATGAATGGACTGTCTGTTGTTTAAAACAAAAAAACATGAAGCACTTCCATCGAAACCGACTCATCTCATCTAGGTTATGCTACCTATTGTTGAGTTTATTAGAAAGTTAGAGTTGGTTCTCTAGCAATTGGATTCTTGTGATCTAAAAAGTAAGACTGTAGGGGTTTTTTGGGGGGGCGTCTTTTTATCATATAAGTGTACTCCATCACAAATAAAGCATCATGGAATGTATGAGCATTATTTGCAAAGCTTGTTCTCACAGAGATGGACAAGGGGCCCCATAGAGCATTGTGCTCCCCGTAAGCACAGACACAGCATGATGCAGAACCTGTTAAGTTCAACCCAAACATCTGCAGTGCACTCTGGGAGGTGGTGTCAGGCTCAACTAAGTGTACATATGCATAAAACTAAGATGGTCCATATTTGGATGGATCTACTCAGTGAGATATAAGACAGGAACACACTGGGTAGGTACAGGACCTGGCCTGGTATACAAGCCTCACATCCCAGAGGCTAGAGTCTCTTCTGATGATTTTGTTGGCTTAGCTTCCAGAGGCTCCCAAACAGATCTTCCCACTTAGAAAAGTTAGCATACTGAGAAAGGTTCACAGCTGTGGTTCCCCGGTGGGCACTAGTGTATGTTTGCAAGTCATCCCAGTACAGATGTGTTTTACCAGTTGGGGCCATTTTTACCTTAAGTAGTTAGTTGCTTGGTAACACAGTTGACACATAGCACGTTATCTACCAGGTTACTAGGAGAACAGAGCTGAAGAGTCGGTCCACCGAGAGGAGAGTCCTGCATGACCCATGGTTGGTATATACAATATTTGTCAATAAGAAAGATAAGACAAAATTGTAAAAGATGTTGGCAGTAAGCCAAAGAGAAACAGCAAGAGATCGGAAACGGTGCTCATGACCTCCGGTGTCTGCATGTCACCTTTGTCCAAACAAACTTTGCATAGAACACATTCTTCAAGGACGAGAAGGCAGGGTGTAGAGAAAGGGTTCCTCATGGACAAGCGACCATGGTCCAAGTACGCTCCAAGTACTTATGAAAATACCACACTGGAACCAGTTTTGTAGACTAACACACAACCATAACAACAACAATGAGAGAAAACTATTCTTCAGACACAGGCCTGCCCCTGATTTTTGTGAGAGTCAAGAGTAAGAATTGAAAAAGATTTATTTTTTTACAAATTATTTAAATAAATATAAATATAAATATTTTAATGTTTATAAGTCAGTCTAACACACTATTAGATAACTTGTGTTCTACCCCACCCATTTTAAGATAACGTTAAAAAGGGGGTGGGTAGACAAAAATGTGTGTGATACGAATAGAAACCAAGCTGTACATGGATTCTGCTTCAAGCATCTGCCTTGAGTTCTGACCTCAGTTTGCTGGAGGAATAAGTTAACCCTTTCCTGTCCTCCCCTGTGCGTCTTCTGGTCATTGTGTTTATCACAGCAACAGAAAGAAAACTAGGGACATGTGTCCTCCTCCAAAGGAGAAGGTCCCTCTGAGTCTACCCCATGGGGACCTCTGTGCTCTGGAGTTCAGCTTAGACCACACACACCCAAGAAGGATGTTAAGAGATTTTGAGAAAGACCACTGGGCAGGCTGATAAAATCCTGTCTTCCTTCAGCTTTACCTGGATTTACACCATCATTGGTTAAATCCTGTCTTCCTTCAGCTTTACCTGGATTTACACCATCAACCATTGGTTGGTTCTCTGAGTTTTTTTATTTATACTTTTGTTTATATTTATGTTTTTATAAATTTTTACCAAGGACCCTGACTGCCTAGGCTAGCCTCTGGTGCATGCTTCTTGTTGTAGCAGAAGGTGATTGGAGTCAGGGCTCAGTTTCTCCTCCCTCCCAGCCATGCCTGGGAGTGACTCGGGCTCCCACCAGGGCCCAGGCTGGGGGTCTCAGGAACCACCATGTGCAGGATGTTTTAACTGGCTTCCAAATGAAGCCCTACCTGTCTGAACACTGAGGCCTGGCCGCTCTGAAGCCTCCGTATGCCCTCTAGAGCCTGACACAGCATATCCAGAGGAAAAGAGACCAGACAACCCTTCAGACTGAAGAAGAACATTTCTTTCCTTGGGTAGGTTCCAAACTCGTTCTGGATTCCCTGTGTCTGCCGTAAATAACTTGCCATTTTTTTTATATGAGATGTAAATCCAGACCTTTGTGTGCCAGAAGAGCTTTGAGAGATGATAAAAGCTGTAATAATTTACCTGTGGCTCCAGGACTTCTGGCCTGTTGCCCAGCCTCAGCTGGAATCCTGCCCGTTCTCCTCAGCTACAAAAGTGCCAGACAGTACCCAAAGACCTACCTCTGATCTTGGAAATCAGTGTCCCCTTTCAGGCTTCCCAGCCACTTTGGCTGTGGTCCCCAGGTCCCCATAACTCCATGATACTGCCCTGCTACCCCAGCGCTCACTAGACAGGCTGCTTCTATGGGACTCCAATCCCTATTTCATTTATTCCAGGTTCCTGTTGAAGGCCAAGGCAACTTTGTAGGCAATGGAATTGATTAACAACAGCTTCCCAGCTATAGAAGATTTGTGGGGGAGAAAACATCACTCAAAACTTTACAGCTGGGCCAGTTCCCCTGCTCCTATTCGGCCTTCTAGAAGGATCTGAGGGAAGAAAAAGCTCTCAGAAACTTCCCAGTGGCCCAGTTGCCTTCTCCTAGACAGCTTTCTGCCTCGAGGTTGGAACTACAAAATCACACCCGTCTCCTTTGTGGTCCGGTTCCTCCCTCCTTCCCACATCAACACGGCGGTGTCATAGTTCAGTACTTTTCTTACTTCCGTGTAAAATGCTGTTGTCCAGGAAAGTGACTTAGAGAGAAAAAAAAAAAAAGTGTTAGGAACTGTAGACTCAAAGACACTTTATTTCCAGTGGCAAACACCCTCAAAGAGGCAGACATTGGCCCAGAATTAGAGCAGACAACTGAAAACACCCTTCCCCTTATACAGTGAAGACAACGATGAAAAAAAGTGAGGGTATATAACGAGAGTAAATACGGTAATCTGGTCATTGCTAGTTCAGGTGCTGGACTTGGGACTTAGGAGTGCCAACTGGGGCCTCTCACTACATTGGACCTGGGGTGAAATGTGGGCAAGAAAAAGTGTAGTTCCTATGCCCGGGGACGCCATAGCCTGAAAGCCGAGAAGGAGAAGCTGCCCATTTTTATAGCAAGAGGCTCAGCCTCTCCCTGGGAGCCCGACCTTGGCCCATAGGAAAGACTACAGGCTTAAGCTGAGACCTCTGTGTGTGACCAGGAAGCCACTGTAGGTGTGCTGAGCTCTGAGTAGAGGCACCATTCCTGATTCTTCAAAGTGGACCCCAAGGGAGAAACCCAACAAAAGCAGTGGGCACCAAACAGGTATGATTTTGCTGTCTTTCTCTTCTGGGAGTCCAATGCCCCCTGTCTCTGTACAGAGGTTTACCGGTTTGAGGTCTGAGGTCAGCGACGATGTGATGGAATATGGAGCCTGGAGGGGACCTTGTTCTTCCCTCTCCTCTTCCCTTGGTTAAATAAAGCACGAAAACAGTTGCTGAATGTGGAGCCCAGCTGCCCTTCTCCCTGGCCTGCATCTGTGTTGCAGAGGAATCATGGAAACAGAAGCCTTACTTCTTCTGTATGTGCTATCAGGCATTAGACAGGCGGCCAACCCCCTCTGTGACAGGGTTGGAGTGCCTGACCTAGAAAACACCACTGCTGAAGACTGTGAGAACCGGGAACAATTAAGTCGGGCTCCTGGAGCCTGACAGGTTAATGTTGGCAGCCCCCAGGGCCAAGGACAGCCGCACGAGTCACAAGGCTTCACATCCCCATGGGTGGTGTCTCAGTACCCACCATACCTTGGCACAGTGGCCAGCTTTGGACTACTGAGTTTCCTGCCCTGTAAGGAGCCACACTTTGCCCCTATATTAGAACCATCCCTGTGTGTGCTCAGCACCCCCCGGGCCAATCTCTGACCCATAGAACAGCCAGAGACAGTGCTCTAAGGCCCCTCCACACCAAGGGCTTCTTAGAAGACACCTTCAAGGTCCCCAAACCTTCCCTCTGCGTTTCAGGTGTGGTGCTGTCCCTTGCACATACATGGCTGTTTTTCATTGCTGCTGGGAAGGTGAATGACCACTGCCCAGATGAAATGTGGCTGGATTAACTATGCTGAGATGAAATGTTTGGTCTCTAATGACATGGCCAGAGTCTAAAGTATTCTGAGCAGGGCCTCTGAGGCTGTGGCTTACCCAGTTGGCAATAGGAAGACTATTTATTATACCACCAAGTACCTGCTTAAAAATGCTTTAGTTCTAGGATGACCTTAATCTAAACTGACATCACCAAGTTATAACTCATGGGCCAAATCTGGCCCATCAGCAGTTTTTTATCAATAAAGTTTTATTGGAACACAACGTCATGTGGCTGCTCTTGCCCTATAACAGTGGAGACAAATGGTCCTTGACAGAAAACATTTGCCCATGAGTCTAAAGGCAATCAACTTGATGCTAAATGGTTGTGAAATAAACATAACAGACCACCGCAAAACTAACTAGACTGTTTTTGTAGGTGGTCAGTGTTGAAATTGTGAGGTGATTAATGATTGCATGCTCCTTGTAGTGTGTAACTAACTTGTCCTTTGGCCATCCTGCCAACCCTAATCCTCCCCTGGCACCGAAGCAACTGGCATGGCCTGTTTATGCCAGACCATGGTCTCTGCATTCATGTCTGTCTACATGGACTAATACGATTGTTGGCTTGTGATTCTCATCCTGTTTCTCCACTGCACATGATGTAGAGATCTTCCATGGCCACATAAAACCCTAGCTCACTTATTTTAACTGCTGTGAGATGTTTCAGTGTATGTTTTTAAATTGTTTATTGCCTGCATTGATTCAGCATGTATGTGTGTGCTTGCATGCGTGCATGCCATGCATGTGGGAGGTCAGAGGCCAACCTGTGGGAGTCAGTTCTCTCTTTGCAGTCTGTGGGTTCCAGGGAAGGAACTCAGGTCATCAGGCTTGATGGCAAGCACTGTTTCACTGCATGTGCTCACGGCTTTCGGTTCTTGCCACCTTCCTGCCGCCCTCTTCGGCGAAGATTCCCGAGCCCTGGAGTTGGAGGTGTGATATTGCTGTTCATTTAGAGCTAAGCACTCCACTGTCTTATTATCTGTATTTTGACCAGTTGTGAGTCTCTGTATCAATCATCAACTGCAAGAGAGAACCTTCTCTGATAAAGGTTGGAAGAGATACTAATCTATGGGTGTAAAGATAAGAATGTAGGGTGCAGTTTAATACTATGACTATTTAGCAGAACACTAATCTTGGGTTCCCCTGTAGAGCCTATGACCTAGACAGCCATGGGGTTTGGACCCAGTTAATGTACTTGGTATGAATTCTGCCTTGTGATGTGGACATTAAATTCAATCAGAAAGTTGTTGTTTACTCCCGTGACCGTCCTGCCATGATTGCGCCAATGGACATGTATAGCCAGGCCAATCTTTATGGTTGCTTGCAGGGTTCAGTTGCAGAGTAGGACTGTGGATAACTTTTCTCCCCTGGCTGCATGCGTAGAACCTCTCAGCACTATGAAGGCTAGCCAATGGGCACGAAGTTTCCAGGTCAACACCAGCTTGATTTCCCCATGTCTTAGGACTCAAGTCTGCAGCGCCTGCAGCAGTAGAGTCCTGCCATCGAGTCCTAGAGGGAAACCAAGGGCAACGACGGTGGTTTGTAATGTTTGGGAGGGGTCTGAGAAACTACACTCACAACTTGAATAGAGGTAGCCCGTACCTAGCTCTGGGCTTGTTATTTTATAGCCTGTGGTGTCTGGGGAAGGCCTTGTCTTTCTCTTCTGCTATGACAGGGTAGCTCCATCTAAACTCCTTTAATAGACGCATCTATTTTAGGAAGCTTCCATAGCATCTGTTTCCACGTGCCTTTTTCAGAGGTCTTTAGTGTCAGTTAGCCTTCCCCATACTCCCTCCTCTACCCATCTTGGACCCCATTTAACCCTTCCTATTCCATTATTCCCATTTCCTCTTTATACCACTTTGTTCTAACCTCCCTTCCTTGAAACCCCTCCTCCATGCCCCCTTACTAATTTTCTGCCTTCTATGGGTACTCCCACTTAAACACACACATCTAAAGAGTCCAAGCCAGCATCCACACATGAGAAAGAAAAAGGTGGCATTTGTCTTTCTGGATCGGGTTACCTCATTCAGAATGATTATTTCTAGCTCCATCCAAATACAGATTTCATTTTTCTTTACAGCTGAATACTACCTCCTTGTGTATGTATACTACATTTTCTATTCATCAGCTGATAGACACCTAAGCCATTTCCATTTTCTAGCCATTGTGAATAGAGTAGCAATTAATATAGATTTTAATTTCCCTGATTATTATAAACTGAAGAGGGGCATTCTTTTCAAAATATTTAATTTTATAGCTATGAGTCTGTTCCTGAAAGTCCATATATGCACCATGTGTACAGGAGCCTACAGAGATCAGAAGTATTGGGTGCCCTGGAACTGGGGTAACTAGTGGTTGTGAACTGCTACATAGATGCTGGGAAGCAAACTCTGGTCCTCTGCAAGAGCAGGAAGTGCTCTCAACCTCTGAGCCATCTCTCTAGGCGCAGTTGAGCATTCTTTTTATATAATTCAGGGCCATAATGTTTCTTTTTCTTTTCTTTTCTTTCTTTTTTTTTGTTGTTATTTTTGTTTTTTTTGTTTTTTTGTTTTTCGAGGCAGGGTTTCTCTGTGTAGCTTTGCGCCTTTTCCTGGAACTCACTTGGTAGCCCAGGCTGGCCTCAAACTCACAGAGATCCGCCTGGCTCTGCCTCCCGAGTGCTGGGACTAAAGGCTTGCTCCACCACCGCCCGGCTTCTTTTCTTTTTTCTTTTTTTAAACGTTTTCTTTATTTTTAATTTTTTCCCCTCAAGACAGGGTTTCTCTGTGTAGCCCCTCGCTGTCCTGGAACTCACTCTGTAGACCAGGCTGGCCTCAAACTCAGAGATCTGCCTGCCTCTGCTTCCTGAGTTCTGGGATTACAGGCATGTGCCACCACCGCCTGGCCCGTGTTTCTTTTTCTTAAGTTGCCTATACATACCCTTAGCTCATCTTTTTTCATTTGTTCCTTTTTTTTTAAAAGATTTATTATTTATTATGTATACAGCATATATGACTGCAGGCCAGAAGAGGGCACCAGATCTCATTACAGATGGTTGTGAGCTACCATGTGGTTTCTGGGAATTGAACTCAGGACCTCTGGAAGAGCAGTCAGTGCTCTTAACCTCTGAGCCATCTCTCCACCCCCCTCATTTGTTCCTTTTTTTTTTTTTTTTGAGACAGGGTCCTATGTAACCCAGGCTGGCCTCAAACTTGCTATGTAGCTAGGGCTAGCCTTGAACTCATGACCTTCCTCCCTCCACCTCCTAAATGCTGGCATCACAGGTTCGTGGCTCCATGCCCAGCCTTAGCTCGTCTTGTATTGAGCCTTTTCCCTCATCTGCTGGTTATACTTGGAGCTAATGCTTTAGTGGAGAGTCATAGGTATCCTCTGAGTCACTTGCTGAACTTGTAGCATCCTTCTCCCAGCTTGACTTGGCACAAGTGGACAGGCTTTCTGCTCTCTCTCTTGTTCTGGGAGGCTTGTTTCAGCCTCCGGGATTATGAAGCTATTTTAGCAAACTTTTACCACTTAAAAATAGGTTTGTAGTTCACGTTTAAGTATTTCAATGGATTATTCTGGTGCCATTCATTTGAAGGTTCATCTTTTTCTGACTTGTTTGAAACATTACCTTTGTCACAAAGTAAGATGTTTTGACTTCTTAGAGCCTCCCCCTGAGCCCACTCCACTATGGATTTCATATTTTCTAGTTTTTCTCCTGGAGATCTATTTATTTTAGCCATTTAATCTGGTTACTGTATTGAATTCCCTTGAAGGTTGCAATAGACACCTTTGAAATTTCTAGACAGACAGCCATATTTTCTATATATAGTAAGAGTTATGTTCTTTTCATTTCTTATATAGCTCAATTTTTCCTTACTGCTTTTTCATGATCTTTATGTATAAAATGAACAACAATCTTGACAGAGAATAGTCCTGGGCTGATGCATTCAACCAAATGGTCTGTACACTCTACTTCTTTGTTCAGTTTTTGAGATTTATTTTTATTTTATTCCTTTGGTTGTTTTGCCTGCACGTATGTCTGTGCAGCACGTGTGTGCCTGGTGACTTCGGAGGCAGAAGAGGCATTGAATTCCCTGGAACTGGAATTGCAGATTGTTGTGAGCTGCTCTGTGGCTTCTAGGAATCAAACCCAGGTGCCCTGGGAGAGCAGCCAGTCCTCTTAACCGCTGAGTCGTCTTCTGTATATTACTGTACATAGAAATGTAACATGGGCTCCTGCATACTACTGTACATAGAAATGTAACATGGGCTCCTGCATACTATTGTACATAGAAATGTAACATGGGCTCCTGCATACTATTGTACATAGAAATGTAACATTCTTGCCATGTTCCTAACTTTAATTTCATATTGTAAATTCATATCTCCTAGAACCTTCTCTGTGGGACTCTTTAAAGCTGACTCCATTTTCCTCTAGAGGATTTCAGTACCCACTAGGACCACCATTAGCTTGAGGGTTACCGATCACACAGGTGGTATAAATTGGAACTCAAGTCAGTTTGATTATGGGCTTCACGGGAATTCTCAAAGCAAATATTTCTTTCTACCCCACCTGGAGCCAGACCAGAAAAAGCTGTTGTGTCGGCCTCTGTGGCATCACACTGAGGCAATAACCCTGAGGACACCCTGGTTCATGCTGAAGGCCACGACCTGGCCCACCATGCCTCCTTCACCAGCCTTCTGCCTCCCGTGTTCTGTTGTACCCCAGGCCCCAGGTGTGGAGGAAATAGCCCCTTCTGTATGGTACTGGTGAGAAATCCTGTATTTTCACTTTAGTGAGAAGCTTGTCGGTGTGTGAAGGTCTCTGGAACATGCCCTGTGGTGAGCTTCTTGTCTATTCATCCTGGTTAACCAAGAATTTTTAAATCCTAAGTGGGTGTCACGTTCTAGCAAATGCTTTTTAGCCTCTCTTAGACTCTCTGTCTTCTTTGTGAAGAGGAGGAGGAGATCTCCTCAACCCTCCTGAATTCAGAGTCGGGACACTTCTGTCATGACAGGTTAGTGAGAGAATATTGAGGATGCTTCTGAGCATGTAGTTGGCACCCATGTTCCACAGACAGAACGCATCTCTACAGAACGCAGCTCTCTCAAAGCCACGGCTTGAAGCTCTGTCTTAGAGAACGGATTCTAAGAAGTACTTCCCTGCAAACCATCACTGGGGAAGGCGGAGGCAGGGGTGGGAGTGGGCGTGGCAGGGGCAGGGGTTGGGGAGGAGGCAGGGGCAGGGGTGTGGGGGAGGCAGAAGCAGGGGTGGGGGGGGAAGCAGAGGCAGGGGTGGGGGTAAACAGAGGCAGGGGTGGGGAGGAGGCAGAGGCAGGGGTGGGGGTAAACAGAGGCAGAGGTGGGGGAAGCAGAGGCAGGGGTTGGGGAAAGCAGAGGCAAGGGTGGGGGGAAAGGCAGGGTCAGGGATGGGGGTAGAGGCAGAGACAGGGGTGGAGGGGAGGCAGAGACGGGCGGGGGTGAGGGGGGAGAGGCAGAGGCTGGTGTATGTGTGTGGCATGAGTTTGAGGCTGTTGTGAGCTCCTAGACAGACCCTGTCTTAGATTAAAAAGAGTTAAAAAACAAAGCCTAGGCATTGTTAGAGTAGTGGGAAGGAGGGTGAGCTGTGCCAAGTCTGCAAATGGGATGAACTCAGGGCAGGAGCACTGGTCCCCAGAATCTGTAGACCCTGCTGGTGACTCCGAGCTGAGGAAGTTTTGTGCAAAGTGTGTGTGTGTGTGTGTGTGTGTGTGTGTGTGTGTGTGTGTGCGGTTCATTCTGTACAGGAGGTAGAAGGGAGTGGAGGGGAGGACCTTTGGTCTCTGTGATTCCCTGTACTGGTTTTAATGAGCAGGAAAGGGCAGCATCTTCCTGGGTTGCAACTGCCTTCGGCTCCACAGTTTTCAGTACCTCAGGGAGAAATACTTTGACGGTCTTCATTTTCATTGTGAATGGACTCTCTCAGTTAAATGGCTTATCCCAAGGTGTGTGGAAGCAGAAACAGCCCAACAGCCACTAGGACCTTCAGAAGGGAGACCCTCCATTTCCTCTTGAAAAAGAACAGAAATCCAGGGAAGGAACGACATCAGCTCGATATTTGCTGGGGTTGTGGTGATCTGTCCTCAGCCTCCGAGCTACTCCAGGTGTGGGTGCAGGCCCTGGGATGTAAGTGAGACCTATTTTGCCCATGGGACCTTCCACATGGTCTGTTTGGGGGAGGCTGGGAAAAACATCTCGCTTCCTATATCCTGCTCACCCACCTACCACACACACGTCCTGCACTCCCAGGGCATGTAGAGAATAGTTTCCCTCGGGCACATGAGACAAACAAATCTAAACCCATGGGTGTACAAAATAATTCTCAGTCTCTCTGAGTCTCACGCAAGGAGTCAAAGTGTAAAACCATGGGTGTTATGGCACTCACTACCCAGGCCCATAAGTGATAGGCACTAAATCAGAGTTCACTGTGTCCTGTCAGATACTGTACAAGGGTACGGGGTGTACTTGTACTGACAGCCATGCCAGCTTCCCCCTCTGTCCAGGCAGAGCCACAAGCCTTCTGACCTCTCCTATCTGTTGACTCGAGTCCAGGAAGCACCAAGGCCGACTTTCATTGATAGCAGCTGAGCTCTGTTTGAATGACTTGGAGTTTCTGTCTAAATGACCTCTGGAGGCCACCTCCATGCTAGGGATCAGGGGGTGGGGGATCCGTCTAGCCGTAAACAGCCTCAGAGCCTCTCCATCTTCCTCATTCCTTGCTCTGCTCATCTGGGGATAAACCTTGCTCTGCCCACTTCGCAGACATCTCTACATGAAGTCACGATTTTGAAATCCTTTTGTAAACAGCGAAAGCCTGTGTAAATGTCAGTTAATACATTTACCAAGTTTCTCCCTGTGCTGGACAAAGCCGGTGGTTTGGTGGTTTTACAAGCTGCGCTTCCCAACTTCAGTCTCCGAATATGTTCCTTTGCTTTTTCGTTTTGTTTTGTTTTGTTTACACTCTGCACAGTTCTGACATACATGCATACCTGCATCGGTACATCCTGGCGTCTCTGATAGTTTCTGTCCTCAGACGGTGGTTCCTTTGCCATTTCGCCTTCGCCTTCAATTACACTGTTACTTCTCTCTCAAGTTGTATATAATCTCCGTGACCTGGTCTTGAAGTTTACGGTCATGACTCCCTGGGAGACCAGGGGACCTGCACAGCCTCCGCACGGGGAAGGGACTGTCTCTTTGTGTATTAGCTTTAAAAACTGGTTACAAAGTGAGTCGTTTTGCGGGTCTATTGAAAGCGGTTTTATCAGAGTGATCATCTCTTGCACACCCTTTTTGTGCACTGCCGATTTCGGCTTCTGTTAGCTGGATTTCTGAGGTCCTTCTTTTCCTTCCAGAACAGCAGGCAAGGCAGCACCATGAACATCACAGGGAACCTGTCAGAGCCCAGAGCCCAGCCAGAGGAGAAGCTCCCAGGTGCCTGAGTACTTATCAGAGCCAGAAGAGCACACCCTGGGAGTTAACCCAGCTCTGGATTACTACTATAAACAGTGGGGATAAGGAAACAGTCGTAAGAAGGAAGGTGGAAAAATCCCAGCCGAGGCCGCAGCCTCACAGGGCTCCTGGCATAGTTCAAAATCCATGCCACTCAGATCTCGTCAGCTGGCTGGAGCTGGCCGCTGCCTGCAGAGGCCACAGGACTTTAACTCCAACTGGGCATTCGTCCTGGCTGCTACCCTGCCTCCTGGCCTCCCTGTCCTGCCTTTTTCCCACTGTGTTCTGACTCCGTACACAAGGCAGGGTACTTAAGTACTTAAACCAGATTAATATATACATTTTTTTTTCTTGTAAAAGTCTTTAAATGTTTGGTCAACATTTGTTTTGGATTTTCTTTTTTTCTTTTTTTTACATTTTAAATAGGGTTAAATACTCATAAATTTTTATTAGAATAATTTTTTTAGCAGTGCTAAGTTTGAATTCAGGGTCTCATCCAAGGTAGGTAGGCAAACACTCTGCACAGAGCCACACCCTCAGTCACTTAACTATTTTTTTAAATTCATTTTGTTCTTTGACCATTTCATATATGCATATAATGTTTTCTGACTCCTCTCTCCCCCCAACCTCTTCTGTTTACCCATCCTCGGCAACCCCCTGCCTCATCCCTGCCAGTCCCTTTCCCAGACTCCTGTCTCTTGGCCCATGTAGTTGAACCAGGGCTCTCCTATTCAGTTGTGAGATTGGAACTACCCTCTGGTGCCTGGTAGAGTCACAGGGTACACAAACCGAGGGCAACGACTGCCCTTCTCCGGGCATCTGCCCTGAATATTGACGTTGTTGTGCAAGCCATCTCCAGACCTTCTCCATCCGATGACATTGGATCTCTGTGCCCATTAAACATCTCCCCATTTCTTTCCCCTGCAGTTATTTGCTATTTGCTTTCTGTTTCTGAGTCTGGCCGTGTGCACATCTCATTTAAAGGAAACCACACATGGTTTTGCTTTGCGGTCGGTGTATTTCATTTAGCATTCTGGCTGCAAGGCTCATACACTGTAGCATTTTATGGTTTTTGCTTCCTTTAAGTGCGAACTAGTATTTCATCATTTTATCATTCCATTCTTCTAGGGGATTAATGATTTGTTCCCTGGGGCAGTGCTAAGGGTGTTCGTTGCCTAGGGTCCTGTACATGCTAGGCAAGTGCTCGGCCACATCAGCCCAGTCATTCATCCGGTGATGGACATGAGTTGTTTCCACCTTTTTAGTTCTGCTGAGTAAAGCGACTGTGTTCAAGGGTGTGGAAACATCTCTTCGAGACTCCGATTTCATTTTTTTTTTAACATAGACCTAGAAGTGGTTGAGGATAATATACTAATTCTACTGTTCATTTTTTTTTTTTTTTGAGAACTCCGGTGCCATTTTCACAGTGTTGTGCCATTTTATACCCCAGCAGCAGAGCACAAAGATGCTGGTTTCTCCAGATCATTACCAGTGCCTTTCATTTGTTGGTTTGGAGACAGCTGCCATCCTAATGAACGGATGGTTTTGATTTGCATTTCTCTAATGATTTGTAAGGTTGGACATCTTTTCAGGTCCTTTTTGGCAAGTGATGTACTTTTAGCTTAAAAAAAAAAAGATATGCCATGTTCTTTTTGATGAGCATAATAATTTGTCCTGTGCAATTTCCAGTCACTTGCAGGACATGATTAAACGGTGACATGACATTCCCCTCACTTCCTGCAAGTGGCTCTGGGCCACACACTGTTATTTGCTCTGCCTTCTGCTGGCTGCAGGCTGTCCTCTTGGAAGTCCGCTGGAGTGACCCTGTGTGACATGAGCATCCCCATCACTGGGCACAGTGACAGCTCTGTAAAAAAAAAAAAAAAAGTTTAGCCGTTCTTTCTCATTTTTTATTAGTTTCCCCAATGTTTTATTTAATGCCTTTGAGTATGGCAACCCAGAGGTACAGTCAAAGCCGTCAGCCCTTTAATGGGGCTCTGTCTCCATGTGTGTCTGATGTCCAGACTCAGTAGGACGGCAGTTGAATGAGTCAGCAGGCCACTTGTCCCTAGGGGACAATCCTACCGTTCCTCACAGGCTCCAAAAAGCCTCCGGATACTTTCTTCAGGAGCCTGACCCTGGACCCACTGGGAGCCCTCTGGGGTGGGCGGAGGAGCAGGAAGGCAGGAGGCTGCGCAGCCTCCTGTGAGTTCAGGCTGCGCAGTTTGTAACAGTCTCCCATCCAGGGACAGAGGGGGTTGTGGACACTCACATGGGACACCACTGTCCCTTCACTCTAACTGCCTTCTTCTAATAGTGTCAGAGAGGAAATTAGTCTTTGTCTTTCCTTGGTCCTTGTCCTCAGAAGAGGTCAACTGATGGGCCCCTTCTCCATGCACGGTCCTTCCTGTCCCGCCCGGCTTCTGTCCTGTTTTTCCAGCCTGAGTTCACTCTCTACATACTCACTGAGTGGCCTCAGTCTTTGCCAGGAAGGTAGGAATCAGGAGTGACAGGGTTACAGAGACAGAACAGGGTCCCCCGGGGGTCCCACCAGTGGGGACTTCCTTCTGCAGAATCCTTGCTGTCTGCAGCTTCTAGATGGCATACCTTCCTTGAACCATTCTCCCTCCTCCGTGTTGAAAGCCGGCAGCATTAGCACGGACCCTTTCTTTACCAATGCTCTTTCTGTGACTGAACCCCCAGAAAGTTCCTCTGATCTTAGGGTTCCTATGATTTGATTGAAAACAAAACAAACAAACCACAACCCCCACCTCCTGGTCTCCAGGTCCCTCCCATCTGCAGAGCCCCTTCGGCTGTACTAGGAAACATATTCACATGTCTCGAGGTTGGCATGAGGATGTCTTTGGGGACCACTATGTGCTTACCTAAAGGACATAATCAGACTAGTACGCGACATGATCAATTTCAGTGTTACATTATTTTCCAGGGTTTTGATTACTCTTTCTGAATACTTCTAATATCTCTCCTCGTTTTTCTTCCCTCATAAATGTATATTCTCTTTGGTACCTATATTTGTACTTGTAATCTTCCATTCTTTTTTCATTTTACTGGTTTACTTCTGGGGTTTTGTTGTTATTGTTTGTGGTTTGTTTTGTTTTTTGATACGGAGACCGGGACAGGGTCTCTCTCTTTCTGTGTATCTGAAGGTTCCTGGAACTCTCAGTGTAGTCTAGACTAGCCTCCGAGCCATAATCCCTACGGCCTCGGCCTCCTGGGTGCTGCTAAAATTACAGGATTGACCTGCCAGGCCAGCTTGGTATTGTTTTCCTCGGGTGGAATTCTTCACATGCTGTCAGCTCCGTAGAAGCTAACCGAGGGCCCATTAGCTAAACTGAGCACCCAATGAATTTTACCTCCCAAATACCACTGACTCAGAAGTTGGCTTTGTGGCTGGGGTGGTAAGTACACAGGCCAGCAAGGGACCTGGGGGAGAGGAAAATGCACCAAGCCTCCTTGGTGACCCTCCTTTGTGTGTGATCCCTGCCCTCTGAGCAGACAGGCTCTTAGGAGTGCCCCTGATAACAGACCAAAGCCACTCAGCTGCTCCCTTGTCTCTTAACACTGTCTCCCCAACCCTAGCATCTAATGTACAGGAGTTCAAGGTCTTGAGCTTTCATTCTGTTCCTTGACTCTTTCTCGTTCACAATCCTGGGTTTTACTCCCTTCGTTTTCTCTGTCTCTGCCCGCACTGGGTGACCAGCCTCTCCACGGCCATTTCTTGTCTAGGGTTCCAGCCTTCCTCTCCTGTCTGGTTTATCTCTCTGACAAACTTCCCAACCCAATCTAAACATTTCATTCTTTCTTGCTCCAAAGACCCTACTTCTCATGGCTGTCTATGATTCCTGCCTTTGGGCATGGGGGAATTAAAAGCATGGCTCACCTTTGTTCTCCAACAGTTTCAAATATTTAGCTCCAAAGGTTACTGGTGGAATGCTTTCCTACCCTTTCACTTTCCCCAGGACTCAAAGTCTTTTCTAGTATCTTCCCTCTGTCCTTCTCCACCTGTGCTTCTGCAGGGACAAGTTCTGTCTGTCTCTGTCTCTGTCACACACACACACACACACACACACACACACACACACACACACAATCACACTATCCTGGACTATTGAATCACCTGTGGTCATTTAAGCATTCACACAGATGTGCTGCATGCTGTGGCATAATCCTCTGTGGGTCAGCATACCTCAGGTCCATGGAACTGAACTCACCTAATCTGAACTTTGTCTGAGGCTCCTTTCCCAAAACTAAGAACAGCATCCTGCCAGGGTCCCTGTGCTAAGCTGCCTTCTCTGTTGGCTGAGGCCCACAGGAACTTCATTTCTAATCCCCCAAGGTGGCTTCTTCATCTCTTCCTTGTTTTTTGTTTTTTCTTTAGGCCTGAGTTCTCTCAAGCTTCGCCCCCATTCACTTGGGTGCCAATACTTCCAACCCCTCTCTTCTCCTCTCCCTCCTGGAGAGGTTCTTTCTAAAGCAGATAACTCCTTTTCCCCAGCCTTCTGCTCCATTGTCCCCTTGAAATTAATGATGCCTTCTCAAATTCAAGTTTATCTTGTCTGAGAAGCAAGTTCAGCTTTTGAGTGGCATGTGTGCCAACAGTCTCTGGAGTAGCACATTCTCTTTGTCCTCACTTCCAGACCCTGGACAGACTCTGCCAACAGCCTCTATTTTATCTTGTGGAAACTTGAGTACTCGAGAGGCCCCGTGAGCGCAGTGAGCAGTCTAGCAGCATGGAGAGGCAGGGCTCATTTGTTCTCCAATTTCAGGCAGCAAAGCGCAAAGTCCTCTGACTTGGAGGAGAACTGCAGGGCGTTGTATATCAGGTGTGGGTGTGGAATCAAGAGACCGAGGCACCTCGAGGATGGTCTGGCCTTTCCCAGCTGCAGGGGGGGTTCTGTCTCTACCAACTGGGCCACCGTAGCTTAGCAAAGGGGCCCTTTATTGCTCTCCAATTTACACCTTGTAGCAAGTTAATCTTCATACCCCAACCCCTCTCACCTAAGCTTCCCAAAGGGACAATGCCAAATGCAAATTCTCAGCCAAAAAATACCTGCGGTGTTCCGGGTTCTTCTTCAGTCAAACTTGCATAGGCTTTACACCTTCAGAAAATTCTCAGACAAGATTCACGTAGAGGGAACGTAGAGGGAACCGGGAGACCAAAGGTAGCAATCACAAAAGGCAGACTAAGGCTAGGTGCTAACACTCTGGAGTCAAACCAGCTACAGCTCTGTGGGAATTCTCCCTAGACATCCCCCCTTTTTATATGCAACTATCAGTTATTTTGGAGATTATGTAGCTTTACAGCAAATATAGCCTTTTTGTTTTTAATCTTTCTGTTTTACAATCTTATGTAAGTAAGCCAAAACACATTTTAAAGCCACTAAGGTTACTGTTGCTAGCACTGGCTGAAACAAGAAACCGATTGAAGTGATTGACGGGGTTGAACGAGGCTATCATATCTGCGAGGCCTTCCATAACATCCATTTCCTGTCATGTCAGGGAACTTTTTTGTAAAACTTTCTTAATTTCCTGCGATAAATCTTAAATCATTCGAGAAGAATTAGGGTGACCCATCAAATGCATCTTAACCTTTTCCCAATTATACTTGTTTCCATTAAACTTTAAAGATGTAATACAGTAAGATGTAACATTCCAATCACATTTTAACTTTATCTGCTCCTTTAATATTTCTGATTTCCCAACACTATAACAGCTTGTCTTAAATCAGCTAACTCACTAACTACCTCATTATCTGTCTTATTTTGCTCAGTCCAAAGTTCTGCAGAATGCTTATGCCAGTCTCTAAGGAACTCAGCAGTCTGGATTTCTTTAGGGAGGGTCACCCTGGCTCTTGCAGCAATAGCAGTCAATGCAATAATTCCCATAATAACTGCAATAATCAGTCCAACCATTCGACCTGTTCTTCTCAATATTCTTTTAGCGAGCTTCTGTACCAGGATCATCACAGGTGAGTCTGGCCATGGCCTTGGTGACTTCACCAGTATCCAGATTGCTGGCCTTGCTCTCTAAGAACGTATAAACTTTCAGAGGTTAAATTTAAAGACATACTAGAATTAACACAGGTATGACGGGTGCAGCATTCACAAGTGATGCTGTAATTATTAGGGTGCCATTGTACAGGCCCCTTTAGTAGCAAGTAAGGACATGGTACACATGCCATAAAAGGATGGCTTAGATTTAGTCTAAAGGACAAAGTGTACTTATCATCCTTAATGTTTAACTTTCCTTCCCATGCCTCAAGAGGGTAGAAAGCACTTGCCAATTTCCACAAGTTAGTCTGAATTGAACTGCCAAATTGTATTTGACATTCTAACTCCATGCCATTGGACCGGTTCATTAAAAGAAGAACTAATTTCTACAGTTCCGTTCAAACTATACCACTTCCATCTTAACTCTGAGTGAGAATATTTTCTTTGAGGGGAGCCATTAGGGCCCCAATCCATGACGTCTCCTTGGGAGACATTAATTAGCACTTGAGGTTTCTCACTCTTACACTGTTGCCAATGTACCCAGTCAGATTCCTTGTTGGTAACCCTCATCTCACAGAATGGTAGATTTATGGAACTGGTAGCATTAATCCCCTGCCTGTCCTTTAAAACCAGATGCATGAAGCATATAAAACTTAGTGAGATAATCTTGGGTAGTATTGACTATGGATAGCCATACTTGCAAGGTTATATTTAGACACTGAATTCCATTTCCCATATGAATAGGAATTCCTTGTACTCCCACAGTACAATTTTTAATCTCTTTACCCTCCTCCATTGGCTGAGCAGGACCTCGGTTGTCATAAGGACCAGGGAATCAAGAAGATTCATATCTCCCCAACTTACTGCTAAGTTAATTGAGGGATGAGGAATCAAGGTCTGGTAATTATGATCAGACCCTGTTACCTGCACAGTTACCACCAATATCGTAGCAAGGAATAAATTTTTCGCAGTCAGAGGTTCCTGATCATAGGAAGTATGGCCTCCCCTTTGTCACACAAATTCTTAAGCTGTCCCCAGGTGGGAGGATGAGCTGTCTGCTCCAAAGGCTCTCTATGTTTTCTCTTTTGAAGAGGCATCTCAACAGTCGAAGCATCCAGGAGATTCTGCTTGTTCATGCTGGATTTTTATCAATTTTGATGGGATCCACAATTTCTTATCTCCTGTGGAAACACAAGCACACCCTCGGCCCTATCTTAACACTTTCCCTGGACTATTTTGATGTTAAAACATTTATAATACATAGGCTGACTCAGTTTGGCAGTTTTTTCCATAACCCAGTATCTTTCAGCAGCTGTTGTTTCTGTTTCATGAGCATTTAAAAAATTTTAGAGTTAGTAAAGCATTATGCAGTTTATCCCCGGGGGTCCCCATACCTGACCTCTGTTCAATGAGCATGCCTACAAATTGAGCTGAGATGTTTTGTAAAGGCCAGTTGGGATTTTAAGATTTTTGAAAATTTATAGATACATTAGCTTTAGTGTCTAGTAGGCCTGAAATTTCCATGTCATTTACTTGTAATTTTAGCTTTGCCCTCTCATCATTAACAGCAGTTTGTGAAAATTCTTTCTTTTCAATATTTTTAAAATCTCCTATCTTATAATTGGAGTTGCTTTATCTTTAAATATGGGAGTAATAACAATTGAGCAACTTTACCATCGGCGTTTATTTGTGTAGTCCTTTTTACATAAGCCATCTACAAAAGCATTAAAAACAATCTCCATAGGATTCCAAGAGGCAACTTTAGGCAACATTATGGAGCATTTTTATACAATTTTAAAAGGAGGATCCCTTTTTTATAGATCCCAAGCAACATGTTAATGCAACTTGCCAACCGTCAACAGTGTGGACCAAAGGCTCCAACTGAATCCCATTCAGCAGGAAAACAACTTTTGTAAGCTCTCCATCAGCAAGAGATCACTCCCCGACCCCCACCCCAGCTTCCACCTTAGCAACCACACTGTCTAATAACCTAACAACCAATTTTGTTTCATGTGCTACATTTTTATAGACTGTAACCAAGAATTTCTAGAAAGCAACTTAAAGAGCAGAGCCAGATTATAGGTAATGATAAACAAACAATAAATAGTTTATATAATATAGTTTAAAATCATGAATTTTTTCTTTTAGTTCATTTACTATGAAAATTAGGCATTCATTTAAACAGTAATTAGACAATCAAGAGAAGAGAACATCTTTTATGCAGTGAATGACTAATATCTCTGGAAATTTAAACAGCACTGACTGAAAGGGTGGCTGGCACTGGTTTGGTCGGCAGCGGAAAGGTCACAGTCATGACAGAACCCAGTGGTACCTTTTAGAGCTTTATTAAGAGAAGAGAGAAAGAGAAAGAGAGAGAGAGAGAGAGAGAGAACGAGAGCCACAGAGACGCAGAGAGCGCGACCGTGGGGGTGCACTTCCGGCTTTAAGGCTGGGCCACAGTCGCCCGCTGATGACGTAATAAGGCCCCAGACAAGATCTCCCACCCCCCCAGCTGCGCATATACAGAATCCTTACACTGACTCCGTCTGCAAAATTGCTTTTTACTAGAAGTTGGGCTTGTTTAAAAATGTTTTCTTTCGCCCATGAAGGGACCATTGATAATGAGTTATTCCCACTATTAGGGAAAAATGAAAGAAAAAACATTTCCCACGAAAGGATCTTTAATATTGAGTTATTCCCTCTCTGAAGGAAAAAAGCAAGAAACATTTCAACCAAATCTAAAAAACAACAACAACAAAATTCTAAGCTCTGGGTGCCTGTGTTCCCTTTAGGCCACGGCAGGGAGGCTGCCTCTGTGGTTTCTTTGTGACTCAGACGCTGCAGCTCTGTGCTGGTGGCTGATCTGTGAAAAAGCCCACAGGCAGAAAGAGCTCTGAGTTTCAGCTATCCTCAATTTCTTAAATCGGAAGGAGCTTTCTTTCTTTCTGTCTTTTCTTTGTTTCTCTCTTTCTCTTTCTTTCTTTCTTTCTTTCTTTCTTTCTTTCTTTCTTTCT
>CABHPH010130842.1:24423-46174 GCA_902168325.1 Peromyscus nudipes | reverse complement strand
AGAGAGAGAGAGAGAGAGAGAGAGAGAAACAAGATAATTAGATAAATTGCTTAAATAAAAATAGGGAAAGAGATAAAGTGTTGATATATTGTCTTTGCTTTTGATATGAATATTGATGGAGCTGTTACATATTATCATTGATTGCGGGGAAAGAAGGCATTTTATTTCACACCTCAAATGATTCATATTTCCATTCAGTTATCTGTTGGTCACTTTGAAACTAACAGATGCTTTAATTCATCTCGCTGCTAATTTATCTGCACTAGAAAGATGTCCCTATGTTGCTCATAATTTTCTAGGCCTCTTAATGCTAGATGCTAGAACTTCCTTAAAATATTAGCAATTTCCTTGTGACAAGCATCTTGTTTTTATTTCCTTTTTCCTCTAACATTTTCTTAGAAACCTTAAAACATCAAAATTTTGAAAAGAGGAAATTGCAAGCAGAAACACTGATGAGAAAGAGAGGGTGAGGAATAACTGCTAATAGGTGCCAGTTTTATTTCTGGGTTAGGTAAAGGCTTCTGAAATTAGAGAGTAGTAATTTCACATACTATGAATAAGCTAAAACCACGGAAGTGATGATTTGTATCTCTATGTTAAAGGAAATAATAGATATGTAGATTTCTCTTTGGAACACGAGAACAAGAATTCTGAAAATATCTTTCCCGTTGAATTGCCATTGATAATTTATTGATGTACATGCTTTTTATTTTGCAATAGCTTATGTTTCTAGTGAGTGGACTGTCAAAATTTTGTCAGGAAAAAAGAAATATTAGAAAAGACTATATGGACAAAGAAATGTCACTTAAGTCTTGCTCGGAAATACAGCTGATTTCACTTAATCATCTATCACCTACTTCTAATTTTATTAGGCCTGAGGTAGAATTGACATGGACCTCATATATCTCTCTATGATAGTAAAATGTGACAAACAAACTTATAAAAGTGGGTCTTACCATTTTATAGATTATTATCCAAGCCATCCCAATGAAGATATATAGGACTAACATATGTGCATTTATAATATACATATACATACACACACATACATATACATACACACATATTCGATCTTTTCACTATGAAAACACTAGCCCACAAACCTCCAAACAGGATCTTACCACCATTTATACTTGCATTTATCACAGTGTTTTACTCAAATTGATCTACAAGTTTCTTCTTCACATTTCCTTAATCATTACAGTGTGCGAGAACTTAGCCTCAACCTTAAATACAATATGAGAAACAAAAATAATGTAGCCAAGTAGCAGGGTAGGATAATGAGGTGACATCAGTAATAATAGATATTCTTGCCTGTTATGCTTTAAATGTGAAATGTTCCTCATGGGAACATATGTTTGAGTACCTAGTCCTCAACTGTTGTTGCAATTTAGGGAGATAATTTAAACCTTTGGGACATGGGCCTAGATGTTGAAGTAGCCCATTACTTAGAATGTTATAACAAATTCTGGTTGTTGCCTGTCATCTTGGGTTCCTGTTCCATGCAATCTGAACAAGCTGCCATAGCATGTTCTTGTCCCTATGGGCAGCGATGTTCTAGCTTCCATGCTTTCCCCAAAGAAACACCCACAGGTCAATCTGATGGAAACAGTTCTTCAAATGACTTTCCATCTTACCAGATGTGTCAACGTGATAACTAATATCGGTCGTGACACTTGGAGTCTCCAGGCTTAATATGAGGAAACTGAATTTTTACTTCAATTTATTATTTTGTTCTTCCATTTGTGATGTAAATGCATCTTACTTTCAACTTAGGAAAAGGATAGCTACCATTTATTCTGTACTGGGCTATAATATTTAGTAGCAATATGTAAAATCCTAGTTACAAAGATTCTGAATGCATACAATCAAGTTAATACAGTTCAAAACACAAGTCTCTATTTTGTCAAATTCTATTAATTAGCTTTTTGTTTTATATCAGAATACAGTATATTATCAAATCCTGATTTTCAAAGTTACAAAATCCATCATTTCCAAGTGAAGAATCATATAGCCTTATTCTTTTTCATGCATTCAATGTTTTAGAAAGAAAACTTTAAAACACATATGATAAATGTCATTATTTGTCTTTGATTTATTTCTTATGTCCTTAGTAAACAATGTAGATCTGGTACAAAATGATAATCAAAGAAGAGGAAATTCTGGTTCTTTTCAAGAAATGTTTGCCTATTACAACATCTTCTCAGTGTCTTATGCTTATGAAAATAGATATCGAATGGACACAAAAAGTGGTAAAGTTGTGGAAGCTCTTAAATATTCTCAAATTCCTGTCAAAATTGGGAGGAAGTTGCCTAAGGCCTGTCTTCTCCCTAGGGAAGAATAAAAAAAGAAAGAACAGCTTCTTTGTATTACCCTAAACTGTCTAGTGACTGCTTGAGAGAATGTTTTCTCTTTCATGACTCAAAGTGTTGATGAGGAATGTGGCATAGTTTGAGTGTTGTGTTTATGTCACAGAATGTTCAAATTACTGTGGGACTACCTACCCATGAGTGTCCATGAAAAAGATGTTACACACAGAAAAATAATGGTAGAACACTGGAGGATCTACGAAAAAACAGGGGAGAGACTTTTCAGGAAATTAAGGCATAAAATTTGTGTCATACAAAAAGAAAGCAGGAAAAATGCCAGTATACAACCCTGACATAAGAAAAGTACATAGGAATAAAAATATAAGAAATTCAAACTGATCTAACTACATATAGATATAACTACATAGCTGTTCAGACGTAGCTCACAAAGATTTGGAAGTGCAAAAATATTTTCAATTGTTCAGTTTTGAACAAAAGATCAGAAAACATATGAAAAACAGAATCATAATCCATCTGATGTGATAAAATATATCAGAAACTAACCACTAAGGAACATGGACTTTGCACCTGCTGAACAGAATGCTTAAACTATCCTAGATAAATTAATTTGTATGAAAAACAACACTGAGATGGAGAGTAAAGGAAATAAAAAATATATGTGAAAAAATGAAACTATCAAGAAAAAGGTAAAATGATAAAAAGTACAAAACTTATTTTGGGGTCTGTGTATTCCTTAGATTATTTGTCAACTTACCAGAAGCTAGAGTCATCTAAGAGAGGACCTCAGTTGAGAAAATGTTCTCATAAGATTTGCATGCAGACAAGCCTGTGGTATATTTTCTTGATTAATGATTGGTATGGGAGTGTCCAGGAGGCCCCTGTGAGAACTATGAGTCCTGGGCAGGTGTTCTTGAGGTATATAAGAACAGACTAAGAAATCTAGGAGGAACAAGCCAGTAAGCAGCATTCCTTCCTGGTTTCTGTTTTTTTTTTTTTATTTCCTGTCACCAGGTTCCTGCCTAAACTTCCTTTAGTAATGTAGTGTGTGACTTGAGAACTTGTAAGCTGAAACACACTCTTTCCTTCCCAAGATGCTTTTAGTCTTGCTGTTTATCACAGCAATAGACGTTTACCTAAGACCGGGTGAAAGATGTAATAACTGAATTGAAAAGTCCATTAGAACTTTGTGTGTGTGTGTGTGTGTGTGTGTGTGTGTGTGTGTGTGTGTGTGTATGTGTGTGTATGTATGTGTGTGTGTGTGTGTATGTGTGTGTGTGTGTGTGAAGTACAAATAGGTGGGCCTTCCACACTCCCTCAGAGCTTTATTCATAAAGAACCTAGCAGATAAAGGTTGATCTCCAAACTCCCAGAGATAAGATTTTAATCTGAGGATCTAGGGCATCACAGCAGAGGATTGAACAGAAAGTGCCCTTTGACCACTGAAATCTTTCTCCTCTAGAACACACCGGCTTAACAGGTTTGGATTGCTGAAGACTACCGGTGTTCCTAGTCCCTGTGGAGACTGATTAAAAAAGGTAATAAGAGGAAAGAGGGGAACTGTATCTTCCCCAGTAAGGATAAATGTAAGTTGAAAGCACAATACCATCTATTTCCCCTTATTGTGTATTATTATTTTGGTTATTTCTTTCAAAAATAAACTTCTTAAGATTTATACTTTGGTACTTTAGTTATTGTGGTTTGGTCTGTGTCTCCCTGAGAAATGCTTTCCTGCCTTCCTGGTTTTTTTTCTCTTAACCTATTTCCACAGCATTGTTTCACTGCTTTTCATACCTCCAACCCAAATTTCTTTCTTTCTTATTCTTATTTTATCCCTTCTCTTTTCCTCTTACTTATTCCTTCCTCACCCCACTATTTAAATATTAATACCATTTATTCTGAAAAACCTATAAACTGCATTTCCCTGTCCTAGTTATCATTAGCTGTCCTCTTGAAACAGTCTATAGTTACCTAAGAAGGGAGTCTCAGTTGAATAACTGTCCAGATCAGATTGGCCTGTAAATATGTTGGTGGGATGTTGTCTTGATTATCTTAATTGATGTAGAAAGGTAAAGTCCATTCTATGCAACACCATTTCCTGTGCTGTATAAGAAAGATATCTAAGCTTAGTGGGTAAAGGCATTTGCTGCTAACTCCAACAACCTGAGTTCAATGTTCAGGTAAAAGGCAAGAACTAACTACAGCAAGATGTCCTCTGACCTCCACATGCACACCATGGCAGAAGCGCGCGCGCGCACACACACACACACACACACACATACACACACACTATAAAAATAAAAGAAACTCCAAAGCAAAGATACAATATAAAAAGCTACAAGGGAGGAAACACCAACTCACATACAAAGTTATAAATATCTGAACTGTAAAATTCAAAAGAAACTGAGGACAATTAGCTAGCTGTGGTGCCTATTAGAATACCAAAGCTCATGCTGGCTTCCAGGCTCTCTCACCATCACACGTCAAGTGCCTGTTACAAAGTGTATACTGGTCTCCTGGCTCCTCTCAGCTCCTTTTATCCACCTCCTACTCTAAAGTTCTCCAGCTCATAGGCTTCCCTTCCCCCAGCTTCTCATTCATATACAACCCTGTCATTTCGGCCATGTGCTCTCTTGGCTTGTTTAGTGCCTCTTGGCTCCCCCTCTTTTGGCCCTCTGTCTTGGTCCTCCTATCCTGCTGTTCCCCTCTCTCTCTCCTCTCATGGAGTTGTTCAGTCTGCTGGTTATGTTTAGTCTACTACTTTTTCTTGACTGCTCTTGACTCTTCCAGATTCCCTCTGACTGTATTCTCCCTCACATCTACAATAAAAACCACTCAACCATACTTTGCAGTGGTCAAATCCTCATTTTATACAAGAACAACATCAGATATTTCATCATCAACCTTAGAAGTCAGGAAAGCATAAAATTATATATTTCATGTCTTGAAATCAAATAACCATCACCTAGGACTGCTATACCTAGTAAAATTCTCTCTTCCAACTAATGAAGCAATGAGAACATTTCAATCTAAGTATGGATTAAGGCAATTATGTCTATCAACCCAGCACTGCAGAACATGCTTGAAGGGATGACATACTCAGGGGAAGATAGTTTCATCCATGAGAGTACAGGAAAGGATATGTTTCATTACAGAAATAGATGAACATAAGAGATCTGTGAAAGAACCTACCATGTTTAACACAGTAATTCAGCAAACCCCTAACATGAACAGTCAAGAGAGCAAAGAAACAGTAATAATCCAAACAGAACAACAACCTTCAGAAACCAAAAGTGGGGGGAAAAAACCCAACTCAGTAATCACTTCAAAGGCAAATGTTCTTACCACACCAATTGAAAGATGCAGACTGGCTGGTTTCAAAACAACAACAACAACAACAAATTGACTGTTTTCAAACTTAAATCTCTAACAGGCACCCAAATCTGAGAGTAAAAAAGAAGTCAACCTAGCAAGCAAGGAGAATGTATGAAAAATCTGATATAGTTACTGTTTTATTATATCCTTATACAGACTATAAGAATTCTTGCATGATAGCATTGCTTTTATGACCTAATTAGTTATCTCTTAAAGATCCACACCAACACATAGGAGTCAAATTTCAATGTTACTATTATTGGGTATATGCTATATATGGAACCAATAAAATAAAGTGCATATAAGTAGGAATAAAATGACAGTGTAAATATCTTGAGATAAAATTAAGCTAAAATAAAGAAGTAGAAAAAGAAGAAAAATAAACTAGAGATGCTATGATAAAATAGAAACTAAAATTCAAAATATTAATAAAGTCCACCACCAGTAATTAATTGAAAGAATAATGCATTAAGATCTCTGAACAAAAGACATGAACAGTTAGAATGGATAAAATAATTGGGTCTAACTATAACAGTCTGTGAGAATAATTTTAAAAATGATTAATACATGAACTGCAAAAAGAACAATGGAAAAATATGTTCCATGTAAATATAAAAAAGAGAAATACACATAATTTCAGTTAAATTCCATAATCCTATTTGTAATAGCATACAGAAAAAGTATGTAAACTGATCAATAGAGTACTTGAAAAACACTATAGTTCAATTGGAAATAATGTATACAAAAAGGACTGTTTTTAACTTTACTCCACCTAAAAGGCATACACATTCTTCCATGATGAACCATGTCTTAGCCACAAAAGAAATTTTAATAAATAACAAGTCTTACAATAAACCTTAAGGAAGAAATCACAAAGGAAATAAGAAATGTTTTATCTTCAGAAATATAAGAGGGAAAACCATATGTGTTTAGTTTAACAATTCAGGCACTAAACAACACATGTTAAAGGATCTCATATATATGTTGAGTCAAAAAAAATTTCACAGACATCGAGTGTAGAATAGTAGTTATTAGATGCTGGGAGTAGGTTGGGAGAATGAGGAAGCAGAGAAAAGTTTTAAAAAATGAGTTAAACTGTGTGAATAAGTGACCTATTATACTATATAGTGACCAAGACTAATAACTGTATTTAGGCATTTAAAATTTTCTAAATGAAAATGTTTGTAACATCTTCCTCACAAAAATACTATGTAGGTGAGTTAATATGCACACTTATTAATTTTATTAGTCTTTTGATTATATATGTATAGATCATAAACTTAAACACATTATTTTTATTTAAAAGTTATACTGGGCTTGGGTTTAGCCCAATACTATATAGTACTTGCCTTGCTTGTAAACTGACATATAAATGCTTATATGAAAATATACTTCAATACATCAATGTAAACTTACACTTGTAGGAAAGAGCGAGGAATAAGTCAAACCCAGAACTAATCAATTAAAAAGATGATAAACCGTAGAAGAGAGTCATAAAGAAAAGTAGAAAGGGGAAAAATGATAGAAAACATCATAGAAATAAATATTTAGGTATACAATATAAACAAAATTGACAAGCTTTAATCTACATTTTACTGAGTAAAAGAAGCACAAATAAAATCAGTACTGCCAAGTTGTGATATTGCAGCAGTTAATTTTTTTCTAGAAATGAGATAATCAGATAAATAGATCATACTAAAATAATTGCATGCCAACAAATGGAATAACCTAAATGTAATAAACAAATTCCTTGCAATTTATGATTTGTCATGATTCACACCTGGGAGGAAAACTGGTGAGTGACTCACCTGCCAACTAAGCTGCCCCGCTCCCTAGGTTCTGTTCCCCAAAACCCATTACACTGCCCCTGCTATCCCACTCTCTCCTACTGCTGCCCCTAGCCCCAACTCTGAGCTGACTTCTGCTATTCAGGAGTAGGCCATGCCTGCTGGGGGCCAGCCCCAGCAGTGAACAGGTTCCAGAGAGGATGTAAGAATCAGGTGAGGGGAAAGTCAATCTGACCCCTAGATGGGGAGACTTGGCAAATATGACTGACTAGCAATCAGAAAATTTCTTTTTTTTTAAAATTTATTTTATTTTTTAAATTTTATTTTATAATTTAATTTAATTTTACTTATCAGCCACAGATTCTCCCTCCGCCCCCCCCTTTCCCCCAGCCCACCCTCCATTCCCATCTCCTCCAAGGCAAAGACTCCCCTGAGGATTGAATTAAACTTGGTAGATTCAGTCCAGGCAGGTCCAGTCCCCTCCTCCCAGGCTGAGCCAAGTGTCCCTGCATAAACCCCAGGTTCCAAACAGTCAGCACATGCACTGAGGACAGGTCTTGGTCCCACTGCCTGGATGCCTCCCAAACAGATCAAGCTAATCAACTGTCTCACTTATCCAGATGGCCTGATCCAGTTGGGGACTCCTCAGCCATTGGTTCACAGTTCATGTGTTTCCATTCGTTTGGCTATTTGTCCCTGTGCTTTTTCCAACCTTGGTCTCAACAATTCTCGCTCATACAAACCCTCCTCTTTCTCGCCAATTGGACTCGACCATTGCCAGTAGTATATTGTGGAGGTATCCTTGTGGATTTCTGTGCACCTCTCTAGCACCCTGCTTCTTTGAGAAAATTTCTTTATAAAGATTTTAAAGACATTCATGATTATCTCAAGAGATACAGATTACACCATTTTGTCCCAGGCATACTTCGAAGCATGCATGGGTTACAGGTTAAATACAGATAGAATAGATTTTATTATCAATCCCATATCCCTATTCCTAGAATTCTACAGATCATTTCAGCTTAAGCAAGCATAATGTAGCAGCCTTTTCTCAGGCTGGCAGCAGTTTGCAGTTTCGAGATGTGTTAGATAATATTTGAGTCAGTCCAGGTGAATCATCATGCTTTAAGCAGTATATTATTAACTTTTGATGGTCAATCATATTACTTGCAAATTAGCCTAAGTCTGAGGACTTTCTCAAGCTTAGAAACCATTGTAGCTGTCACTCAATTCTTTATAACATTTGTATTTATAATCTTATAAGAATTTGTCAAATAAAATAATTTTTTTGTTTCTAAATTGGGTAACATCACAGCAGCCTGATGTAAATCAATCTTTTTAGGAATGACAAATCTTAATACCTTACACTTTGTAAATTCTTCTATATCATTACATCTTACACCACCTATACATGCTGTTATACTAGTCATCTAGCTCTTATTGCTGAATTCTTTTTACAGTCAGTATATACGGTCCTCTATCTTGTAGGTTATGTTTCTAAGAAATTTTAAATATACTGTAAATGGAGTTCTGTGCTCTGATCCGCTGCCAATTCTCCTTTCCTGCTGAACCTTGTCAGCCTCTTCTGAATTCACAGGGTTCTGTGGTGGTATTGTGTTCCCCAAAATATTGTGCACTCTAATAAACTTATCTGGGGTCAGAGACAGAACAGCCACTATATTAAACATAGAGGTCAGGCAGTGGTAGCACACTCCTTCAATCCTAGCATTCCAGAGATGGAGATCTACCTGGATCTCTGTGTGTTCAAGGATACAGCCAAGCATGGTGACTCATGCCTTTAATCCCAGAAAGTGAATCTTTAATCCCAGGAGTGATGACAGAAAGCAGAAAGATATATAAGGTGTGAAGACAAGAAACTAGAGGCATTTGGCTGGTTAAGCTTTTAGGCTTTTGAGTAGAAGTTCAGCTGAGACCCATTCAGACGAGGACGCAGAGGCTTCCAGTCTGAGGAAACAGGATCAGCTGAGGAACTGGCGAGGTGAGGTAGCTGTGGCTTGTTCTGCTTCTCTGATCTTCCAGCATTCACCCCAATAACTGGCCTCAGGTTTGATTTTATTAATAAGACCATTTAAGATTCCTGCTACAATTTTGTTCTTGAGTTTGCATAGGGGCAGATAATAATCTTCAAGTCACAGAGAAGACTGCCAAATAGGGTCAACTAGGGTTACTTCCCTGAAAGCAGGGGGTAGTACATTCAAGACTTCTTCAGGGGGATACAGAAACAATTTTCTCAGAAAAGACATGGGTGAATCATTATGCTAATAGCCTCCCAAGAGTGTAACATGCAGAGATTCAAACTGAACGTAAAGGGCATCAAGTCAACAATTGTAGCATGTGGCTCAGCTTTGCTAGAACTTTGGCAAACAGGAATGTAGACAAATTTCTAAACAGTCTTATTAAATAAAAAAACACAGAGCCATATACAGAGGTAATAGCCAAAGAGATCAGAGAACTAGCTAAAGAGTCACGACTACTTTATCTTATCACCTCGCTACCATTGCTTCCCCAGAGAGAGTTTCTTCCTGTGTAACCTGTGTTTTTATTGTCTTTCTGTTCTGCTTTCTCATTGGCTCTAACCTCAGCCACATGACTTCCTCGTCACTGCCTGTCTATACAGACCTCCAGGTCTGTATTGTTGGTACTGGGATTAAAGGCTTGTGTCACCACACTGGCTATGTCCTTGACCACACAGAGACTCTGGCTGCCATGTGATTGGATTAAGGGCCTGTGCTACCACCACCGGACTTCTGCTTATAGCTTGCTATGTGACTTTGTTATGTGACCTCTGATCTCCAGGCAAACTTTATTTATTAACATACAAATAAAATCACATTTCATCACGATTAAAATATTCCCACACAAGAATGCCATTTTCTTGACTTTCACCATTCCCTTAGGAGATGGCTGTGCCAAATGACTATTGGAAGAACTGTGTAGCCTTCAGCAGTTTGAAGAGCAGGTGCAGGCCAAACAAGTCAGAAAAACAGACAAAGGAACTCAGACAGAGACTCCCTGTTGGACCAGACACCACACCTGCTGCCAGAACCACAGAGAGGTAGACCACCAATGTACCTCCTGCACTCACTCAGTATCCCCAATCCCCATTCCTTTTATCATCACAGTATCCCACCCCCAACTCAGGCAGAGACCCCCCTGTTGCACCAAAGGCCAAGCGAGCCTTCATAAGGCCAGCCTTCATAAGGTCAGCCTCCAACTTGGACAGAGACAGCTCTACAATCAGAGGTTGTGCCAGCCATGAGAAACCCCAGCTAGAAAGAGTAGAAGACCAAAGAGGAAACAGAAGCCAAGGAACAAAATACCCATCAAAGACCAACTCAGAAACCAGAACCTAGACCTATAATCAACCCAAACTCAGATGCCTAAACACAAGTGTAAGAACACAGTCATTGATAACCAGAGCCCAGCTATCCTTTGACAGCAAGATCCAAATAGTACAGCACAACTTAAGAACAAGAAAATGACCTGAAATCAACTTTATGAAGATCATAGATGTCCTTAAAGAAGAAATGAAAAGAAATCCCTTAAAGATATCAAGGAAAAGACAAACAAAAAAGATGGAGGAAATCAATAAATCCCTTAAAGAATGCCGAGAAATACAAGGAAAAAAACAGGTGAAAGAAACTGTTCAATATCTGAAATTGGAAATAGAAGCAATAAAGAAAACACAAACTGAGGGAATTTTGGAAATGTAAAATCTGGGTAAGCAAACTGGAACTACAGTTGCAAACATCACCAACAGAATATAAAAGTTCGAAGAGAGAATTTCACGCATAGAAGATACAATGGAAGAAATAGATTCATCAGTTAAAGGAAATGTTAAATCTAATAAAAAAAATCCTAACACAAAACAGCCAGGAAATCTATCACACTATGAAAAGACCAAACATAAGAATAATAGGAATAGAAGAAAGAGAAGAATCCTAGCAAAAAAAAGGCCAAGAAAATATGTTCAACAAAACCATGCAAGAAAATTTTCCTAACCTAAAGAAAGACATGCTTATAAAGTTACAAGAAAGTTACAGAACACCAAATAGATTGAACCACAAAAGACAGTCCCCTGAAGCATAATTGTAGCTGGAGAATTTCTCTCCGGGTCCCACAAGTCCCGCCAGTCCGGAAGCCCACTTATAAAATAAACACACAGACTCTTACATTATTTAAACTGCTTGGCCATTAGCTCAGGCCTATCATTGTCTAGCTCTTACTCTTATATTTAGCTCATTTCTATTAATCTATACTTTGTCACGTGGCTCGTGGCTTTCTGGTACCTTACATCTTGCTTGTCTTGGCAGCGGCTCCAGGTAGTCTCCCCCTCTGCCTTCCTGTTCCCTCAATTCTCCTCTCTGTTAGTCCCGCTTATACTTCCTGTCTGGCTATGGGCCAGTCAGTGTTTATTTATACAGAACGATATACACAGCACATAATAATCAAAACACTAAATGTACAGAACAAAGAAAGAATATTAATAGCTGCAAGGGGAAAAGGCCAAGTAACATATAAAGGCAGACCTAATAGAATTATACTTAACATCTTAATTGAGACTCTAAAACCCAGAAGGTTCTGGACAGGTGCCTTGCAAACTTAAAGAGCCCATGGATACCAGCTCAGAAGGTATATTAAGCAAAATTATGAATCACTCTAAATGGAGAAAAGATATTTCATAAAATAGTCAAATTTAAATAATATCTATCTACAAATCCAGTACTGCAAAAGGTACCAGAGGGAAAACTCCTATGCAATGAAGTTAACAATACCCACAAAAATGTCAGCAATAAATAAACTAATACCAGAATAACCCAAAGATGGGACATACATACATAAACACATATACACACACACACCCTACAGCAGCAACAAAATAACAGAAAATAACAATCATTTGCCATTATATCTCTCAATATCAATAGACTCAATTCCATTGATATTGGGATTTTATTGGGGGAATAAATTCCCCCAATAAAAATACATAGGCTAACAGAATGGAAACAAAAACAGGATCTTTCCTTCTGCTGCATACAAGAAACACACCTCAACACCAAACGTAGACATTACCTCAGAGTAAAGTGTTGGAAATGATTTTCCAAGCAAATGAACACAAGAAACAACCTTGTATAGCTATTCTAATTTCTAACAAAATAGACTTCAAACCAAAATTAATCAAAGGAGGTGGAGAAGGATATTTCCCCCATGCACATTTGCTTGTCAATTGGTGTTTAGGCAATGATACTGTTGAGATTTCATGGTATAGCTTTCTTCTCCTATCTAGAAGGAAAATGCCTTTAATCCCAGAAAGCCAGCCTTTAATCCCAAGGAGTGATGGCAAAAACAGAAAGATATATAAGGCGTGGAGACCAGAAAATAGAGGCATTTGGCTGGTTAAGTTTTCAGGCTTCTAGCAGCACAGTTCAGCTGAGAGCCATTCGGATAAGAGGACACAAAGGCTTCCAGTCTGAGGAAACAAGATCAGCTGAGAAGTTGGCCAGGTGAGGTTAGCTGTGGCTTGTTCTGTTTCTCTGATCATCCAGTGTTCACCCCAATACCTGGCTCAGGTTTGATTTCATTAATAAGAACCATTTAAGATTCCTACTACATATGGGTAAAAGAATAAATGAAGAATATGTGGGTTGAATAAAGTGGTGGTAGTAGTAAGTGTTGTTCTAACTTCTGTGACCTCACTATTCACAGGTAGTTGGCTAGGTTTTCAGTATCAGACAAGAATTTCTTCCTATTGAGTGGGCCTTAAATCCAATTCAACATCTGTTGGCTACATCCAAGAGGTGAATACCACTATTACACTTTGCTTCAAATGTGGGTAGAATTCTTACTTTAGTTGATCCTTTCCTAGTCCTTAGTGAAGAAGCTTTTTGATCAGTTCCAGATATGGATCCAGAATTTTATATATACAAATGTGTATGTATGTGTGTGTACTTATATGTATTATATGTAAATTTAGGTCAATATGAAATAATATGCATCCTATTGTTAGACCCCAAAGGTTAGGGTCTCGAGTGGGCGCCCCAAGAACCCAGACTCCAGTCCAGTTGATGCAATAGCAAGAGGTTTTTATTAAAGTGGCTGTACAGTTGGGCAAACTCAGCTCAAAGAGCATGAGTTGCATCGCACTAAAGTCACATAGGCACTTTTAAAGGAAAAACCCACAAAAGCCACAAGATTACAATTCCCATACAATCACAGAGTGATCACAGAGTGGGTACAGTTACGTCAGTACCTGTACAGGAAGAATTGGCACACTCTTCCTGAAACCTCAAAGGAGGGGGGGCGGAGAATTGGCACGTTCTTCCTGAAACCTCAAGGGGGGTATCAGGGCAGGAGTGGAGTTTACACAAAGGTCACAGTGGTCCTTCCTGGAACACTTGCAACTATCCCAGTCACAGTTGAGCACATCTCTTAACAGAAATTTCTTTACATTGTTATATTGTTGCAGGGGTGGTTGAATAATGATTGAGTCAGCTTGCCCTGGGAACTAGTTTTCTAGTTCCTTATTTCCTGGGGCTTGGGGGTGTAAGCCTGAAGGGTTAGTGTCTTTCACTATGGCCTTTCCAAACAGTTTTATTTATCCTTCTCCTTCTGTACTGTTCTTCCCTCCTCCCAAATTGATGTTCCCCTGTTTTTCAGTTCCAAATTCACATAATCTGTATTCTGATTTTTCACTTTCTAGAGCTTCCTGCCATCATGGTAGCTTTCACTTTCTTGGTTTCTGTGATTATTTTAAGTTTTATACTCCCACCTGAGAATGAAAATACTGTGTTTGTATTTCTGTATCTGGATTACCTTATTCGATATAATCTTGTCTATTTCTATCCATTTACCTGCAAATTTCATAACTTCAGTGTTCTTTATAGATGAATAGCATTTAATAGCATATGCATTGTGCATTGTCTTCATCTATCTGTCAGCTGAAGGACATTACATTGTTTCTTTTTGCTAGCCATTGTGATTAGAGTGCCAGTGAACATGGTTGAGCAAATTATCTGTGGAATAGGATGGTGACTCCTTTGTGCATATGCCAAGGAGTGGAAAGTAAAATTCACAGAGACAGAAAGTGACATGGTAGCTTTCAGGAGCTGGAAAAAAATGACTAGGAGTTATTGTGCATGTATGGATTTTCAGTTTTGTAAGATGAAATTTTCTGGATATTGTTGTTAATGGTAGTGTTTACCAAATGTTTTATTTAATAACACTGAATTATACATTCAAAGCAATTCTGATACTAAATTATTATAACACGTTTTCCAAAAGAAAGGAAATGAATTGGTTGTGTTCTCTTCACCAGAGCAGTAAAGCTTCTACTACTGGTTGATTGATGTGTTCATTTCTTCTTTTGCTAATATTATACACTATATTTGAAGCTTTCTCAGAGTGAAGCTCTGTGGGAGGCTCATGGAGGTTATTGATAATGCACTTTTCTTTGTGCCAGAAAAACATTAGGATTTGATTGAATACACAAGCTGTCACTGCTACACAGCTTGGTGTCAGTGCTAGCCATTGAAAGGGATGATGCTATGAAGGGTATCTAGGTAACCCTTCAGAGCTGTTAGGTTCAAAGACCCTTCTCAAACAGGTGTTTCATATCTCAGTAAAGTCCAAGAAAAGTCATAAAAATTAGAGAAGGGATTCTGCAAAAGTTTCAAAAACATGGTTTTTCTAGCCAATAATTTTGGATAAGTTGCCACTCTGGTAGAGAAAGTTATGTCAGGGTTAGAATACTATGGAAACTCTTTACAACTTTATTTAATTGCTTTCTAAGAGCAATGACAACCTTTATTTCACATGCTGTTCATTTATTTTTTGAACTTAAAAAGGCAAAAAAATACGTTTTCCTAAAATTGCTTCATCTTCTGAAATTTCAGTTAAGTAAATAGCACTTCCATATTTCATTAGTTCAAAGCATTAAACAAAGAAGTGGTGATTTAATCAGTGGATCCACAAATAGGTAGATACTTTCTCAATATGAGTAGTGAGTAGTAAGATCTGCCTTCAGCAGACACATATTGCATTAGCTATTCATAATAATAATAATAATGTGCTAATGTGTAACACATATGAACTTTTTTGTTGCCAATAGGCTATGGAGATAGTACAAAAAGAGTACCAACATATATTAAAAATAAGACTTGAAATGCAAATGAAAGTCCAATTTAAACACATAATTTAATATTGAAAAGGTGACTCTAAGGTACAAAGAATTCATTTCTCATAAAATTTATAATACACAGTATTTCTCTAGTAATATACATCTATAAGTATGTGAACAATATCCTTTCTTTGTCTTTAATTTCACTTCTAAAGCATACTTCTGAATTCTGTTTTATTAAACCTATATAAAAGTAAAGTTTCTATTTGTCTATAAACATGCTGTGTAGCAGTCATTCAGCTTATCTTTTACCAATGACATTTTTATTTTCTTGATTACATCTAACATTGTAACTTAAACATTTTTTGTCTAATTGCATATAGCACCTATCCCACAAATAACTTACTCTTTTTTATATGTCAACCTCTTTAAGCACTTGGAAATTTATAACACTGAGTTGGTCTTTTGCTATCCACTCAGAAGACCTTGGTCAAGCACATTGCTTTCACCATTAATTTGCCAAAAAATTTTAAATAGAAGCAGTATGCTTCAAAAGTTATTTAGATATTATTGGAGAGAACACTGGCTAATCTTCCACAGGACTCTGATTCAAGTCTCACCACCCCCATTGTGAGTTACAACTGTCTCTTACTCCAGTTACAGGAGATTCAACATCCTCTTGTCTCCTCCACAGGCAACAGGCACACATGTGGTGTACAGAATTACATGAAGGCAAAACAACCCTACATATATTTTTAAGATGTTTATTTAACATAAAATCTTATATTTTAATTTGTATATATTTTTATGACTTTCCATCTGAAAATTTTAATAATTTTAAAGTTCTTTTTTTAATCTTTTAAAATTATCTCTTATATTTTTATTATAGTATGATTATCTCATCCCCTGTGCTGGATAGTCTTATGTCAACTTGACAAAAGCTAGAGTTATCTGAAAGGAGGGAACCTCAGTTGAGAAAATGTTTCTATAAGATCTAGCTGTAGGTCATTTTCTTAATTAGTGATTAATGTGGGAGGACCCAGCTCATTGAGGGTAGGATCATCCCTGGACTAATGTTCTGAAGTTCCATAAGAAAGCAAGCTGAGCAAGCCATGATGAGTAAGCCAGTAAACAGCAATTCTGCATGGCCTCTGTATTATTTCTTTCCCCCAGGTTGCTGTCCTGCTTGAGTTCTTGTCCTGATTTCCTTTGATGATGAACAGCAATATGGAAAGTGAAAGCTCAGTAAACCTTTTTCTCTGCAACTTGCTTTTTGTTTATGGTGTTTCATTACAGCAATAGTAATCCTAAATAGGACATCTATCCTTCCCTTTTCTCCATCCAAACCCTCCCATATACCCCTCCTTGTTTTCTTTCAGCTTAATGACCTCTTTTTTTCATTAATTGTTCATTCATACATACATGTATATGTATGCACATACATATTGCTTAATATAACCTGCTCAGCTTATATAATGTTATTTTGTATGTATGATTTTGGAGCTGATCATTTGGTATTGGATAATCAATTGGTGTACTCTTTATGAGGGAAGACAGACTATTTCTCCCACACTTAGCATTCCTCAGTTGCCTGTGGTTCTTTGAGTAGTGTTGAGGCCTCATTAGCTTTTTTCCTGTTCATTTTGTTATGACTATTGTTGTTGTCCTTGTTTAGTTCACACTTAGGCAATTATGTTGATGAGACTATGGGTTTGGCTTCAGACATTTTTCAGAGTTACAATCTCACAACAAAATCACTGATCCTCTGGCTGTTACAGTCTTTCTAACACCTTTTCTGCAATGGTCCATGGAGTGTTTCGCAGATGTATCCATTGAGACTTCATTCCACAACCAAATGCAGAGATAACACCCGCTCAGTCTACATAATGTTACTTATCTGTATGATTTCAGGGATGAGCATTTGTAGCTAGAGGTTTTTTTTTTTTCTTTTTTTTTTCTGGGTTCCTCCAAGCCCCACCCAGACGCCATGATGAGAAGCAGATGTTAAGATACTGGTAAGCCACGAGCCATGTGGCAACTTATTGAATAATAGACATGGGTTAATTTAAGATAGAAGAATTAGATAGCAAGAAGCCTGCCACGGCCATACAGTTTGTAAGCAATATAAGTCTCTGTGTGTTTACTCGGTTAGGTCTGAGCAGCTGTGGGACTGGCGGGTGAGAGAGATTTGTCCTGACCATGGGCCAGGCAGGAAAACTCTAGGTACAAACATTTGGTATTGAACAACCAATTGGTGTGTTCTTTACAACTATGGAAACAATCAACCGGCTGAAGGAGAGAAAGCCCATAGAATGGGAGAGAATCTTTGCTAACTGTACAACTGACAGAGCGTTAACACCCAGAATATATAAAAACTCAGAAATTAAGGAGTCAAAACAATAACAACAGCAACACCAAAAAATACCTACCCATTGAAAAGATGGGACTGTGACCTGAAAAGAGTTCTTAGAACAACAAGAAAAATGGTCAAAAAATGTCTCAAAAAATGTTCATAGTCTCTATCAAATAGGGGAGTACAAATCAAAACAAGTTTGAGATTTCATCTTACCCCAGAAGGAATGACAATAATCAAAAGTACAAATGAAAACAAATGATGGAGGGAATGTGGAGAAAAGGGAGCTCTTATTCATGGTACATGGGAATGGGATTGCAAACATGTGCAACCATTTTGGAAATCAGAGTGGGAATTTTACTTACATTTTTTAAAAGGTCATTTAGAATCTTTGGCTGTGATTATTATCATTTACTAGAGGGAAATATTAACATCAGTATTAGATTTAGCCCTTGGACTGATTTTCTCAATAATAATCAGTCTGCTTTATCTATTACTTTCAGTTTTCGTTTTAATAGAAGTTTCCCCAGAACCTCTTTCTAAAACAAAATTCAAAAAATACCATGACTTCAATAGAGATGTGTATTAATTTCCAGGTAATATTTTCAAGGTTTTGGCTTTCCGTTGGAGAGAAAATCATTCTTTGTAACAAAAAAGAACATCTCAGTGACATTTTAAAATTATGTAAGAAAGCCAAATCTGCCGGTTGTGGTGGAACACGCCAGTAGGATTTGCTGAAGGAGGCAGAGGTAGGAGAATCACGAAAAAAAAAAAAAGCCAAATCTTTGTTGTTTATAGTTTACCTATTAGTGTAGAAATCATGCATGAAAATAACAGACAATATTTAAAATTATCTTTTGACATGTATTGCAAATCTTCAGTCATAGGTATGCATATCAGAGCCAAATAATTTGATGTAGTTATTGTTGTGGTATTATTTCTACATTTTTTATGACGTTTGTATTCATTCATCATATAAATTGAAAATTTTAATTCATGAAATCACCTAACATGCCTCTATCCCTGGAATCACTCTGACTGTGACTGGAGTCTATGGGAACTTTGAAGGAATAATACAGGGGAGCATTTCTAAAGATATGATACTCATTTTATTTTCACTTTTACTTCTTGTTTCTTTTCATCCTTAATATTTTCTAAATATGCAAGAACTGTAATATAGTTAACTAGTGTTTGACTTTTACCAGTGCTAGTTTTCATACCATGTTCCTGCTGGCTGAGCCTCCACTAACAACATGTTCAGGATTAAACTCCTCCCTATGGTCAGTAACTTCCCTTTGTTCTCTTTACATATGACAACATATAAACTGATCAATTTAGCATAGTAACTCAAAACTGCTCTTGTTCTTACCAGTGTATTTGAATGAAAACACTTCCAAACAGTAATATATGTGGGTATAATATTTCTTTTCTATAACAATTATCCTCATATGCATTTCTAGGTCAATGTCATTCATTGTAAGACAAGTTATCACTGTATATCTCTGGCTGACTTGGAACACACAGAGATTTTCCTTTCTGCCTCTAGAGTGCTGGGTTTAATATATGTCTTGTTGTGCCAGGCTTCAGGCCAATATTTTTTCATTTAAGGAAATAATTTGCAAATTGAAATATAATTAAAAACATGAGTAATAATTTTTGATAGCATCTCTCTATGTAGTTGTGCCTGTCCTGGAACTTACTATGCAGACCAGGATGGCCTTGAAATCACAGAACTGCCTGTCTCTGCCTCCTGTGTGCTGGGATTAAAGGCGTGTGCCACACCACCCAGCTGATATTTGTTATTTTTTGTGTGTGCTGTGATAAGCCTGTTTCATGTGCTACAACATTTAGTGATTATCATCTTCCTTTTAAAGATGCAAATAAAAAGGCATGTAGATATAAAGGAGCATTACTAATTACAAAATTCAGAAATATATATTTGGCTAATTGGAAAATTAAAATAATTTATGTAATACAACAAAAATAACTCTAAATTTATATACACACTATCATTTGTGAGTACCAATTTCACCATATATAACACTAACTCCTTGGTTTACTGGTAAGATATTTTGTAAATAAATTTTTTTCATGTATAAATTCAGGGTAGTTCAACAGTAAATGTAGCTTAAGAAGATAGGATTTTCATTTTCCCCTTGTAGGGTATAGGTAGAAAAAAAATGGGTTTTGGTGATGTGACAATGATCCTAGTTCCAAATTCTGACTCCAAATTTTGTTAACTTTTACTTTAGGAATGTAAAATGTTTTTGAGTCACATTTCTACTAAGAACAAAAAATTTCCAAAGCATACCTTTTGAGAATAAATTTATCTTGAATATATACAAGCCATTTTATACAATGAGTGTGACAAAGTTCATGATCAACAACACTAGCTGCCTTAGTATATTATGGACATGTTTTAAGTTATTGATTTTTAAATTGTGTAAATTCTTGTTAGATTATCTGGGGTCTGATGCCTATGCAGCTGGCCAGTGAGATACCTATACATCCAGAATCTTCTATTCCACAGTTTTTCTAAGTTTAATTTTAGTCCCCTACTTTGTGTTGAATGTTAATAATTTTTACCAATAGTTATCTCTCATTTTTTTTCAGAATAGAGACGTCTGGTTGTAAAATGCTTCATGTCTGGCTTTGTTAATTATATGGTTACAAATAATGTGCATAATGGACTTACTTCTAAAATCTATGAAATTTAAATTTTGAATTGAGCTTTCACTCATAAGTCAGAATTCTCTACAGTAATTGATAGTCAATTAACACCTTGGACAAGAAGAATCTTGACAAGTCTAACAAATAATTCTGTATCCTATTCAATCATCTAGTTCAGGTATCTTTAATCCATACATCATATTTTTAGCCTAGCCATTTATTGGAAGATTCTGGAAAAGTATGATGACATAATAAAAATTATTTGCAGAGAGTTTTTACTCACAGTAATACTGTACTAGTTTATTTTTGTACCTATAATATAATACTATAGACTGAGTAATTTATAGAAGACACAAATAGATTTTTTTTTAAGTTCTGGGTGTTGGTTTTAATGTGGCGCATTTACTCTGCAAGGAAAAGTCATGAGGCATGACAAAACTCATTATCAGAGCAGAGTTTTATTAGGGGAAGGGAAGGACAAAAGAGAGCATGACCAGACCTACGGAAGACATGTACACACAGAAAGAGGGTGGGAAAGAAGTAAAAGTAGGAGGAGGAGGAGGAGGAGAAAGAGGAGGAGGAGAAGAGGAAGAAGGAGAAGGGGAGGGGTCTGTGTCCTGCTTCTTTTGGATTCACTTGCACATGTGCATATGGGCTTATGGAGCTATGCCGTGCATGCACAGATTGCGTGACCATGCTGAACACAAATTACACAATCATGCAGCACACAGATTATGTAGGACATAAGGCTCCTAACTTGGCTACTGAACTGTGCATGTGTGGTCATGCAAATGGGGGAGTGGCCAGGAATCCCAACATTCCAAACTCTTTGCTTATTATAAAAAAGGCAGTTGAACAGGAATAGGGGCACTGTGTCTCTCAAAACTACTTACAGCTGACTCAGTGGGCATCAGTTAACTCTTGGGAGGTAAGGAAGGGGGCTTTTGGGGTAGCCAGACATCCTGGGGTGGTGGATTGTCATCTGCTGCTTTGGAGCTATCCATCTTTCTCAGCTTGGTACTCTGGCTGCTCATGTCTGAGAGAGTACTGGTAAGACATTATTATTATTATTATTATTATTATTATTATTATTATTATTATT
>CABHPH010130842.1:0-24413 GCA_902168325.1 Peromyscus nudipes | reverse complement strand
ATTATTATTATTATTATTATTATTATTATTATTATTATTATTATTTCTTCCTGGGGGGGTCTCAGGGTGATGGAGGGGGTCCCTGGACTAGAAAGTTTGGGTTGTACTTATCTGAAGCAGATCTGATCTGTCCAGGTGTATTCAAGCTGGTTTCTGGAGCTTAGAAAAAAATTTAAACATATTAAGAAGCAGCCATGGGAAAATTAAAATCTTGAGCTTTGGACTGTTACTGTTCCTCATCACTTGGGTAAGCTTGATGATTCTTGGACTCCAGTTCTATGGTGGTCCTGTGACAATTAACTGAGTAGTTAATTAGGAGAGGGAACCAGGAAGAGAAAAGCTTATGGAGTGAGACCTCATTCTCCTGGAATTGGTGACAAGGCAGTGGATCCTGGTGTCCTCCAGAACTTGAGAGAGAGCAGGACCCTGTCTGTGTAACTGTGCCTGAGGAGGAGAAGCACTTCTGACCAGCCTGGAGTGAGGCACACAGAGGGAGCAAATGAAATGAAAGCTCCTACCTTAGCTAGAAAATCTCTTCCCATTAGGTACTCCTGAAAGTACAATTCAGAGGTGGGATCTGGTGAGATGGGTAAGGCTGTCCCCCTACCCCAACAATAGAGAAATGAGAAAGAGAGGCAGGACTCCAAGACTCCCTCAGGATTGAGTAAGTGGCTCGTTATCCAAAAGAAAGGAAATGGATCACCCCATGCTGCATGTGAGCCTGTGGCCAAGCCTAGGAGGTCTGCTGGAGGTCTTTGTTTGATGTCCACATGCCAGGAGGTGCATGAGGCCAGTCACCTGACCAGTATCCCTCTCAGTTGCACTTCAAACAAGGATCAATTGATGGCCTGAGTCGGGTAGGGCATGCACTAGTCCACGTGGCCTTTTCTACCACACATTTAAAACAGGGACCTGGAAGCCTCTATGTAGCTGCTTGGATAGCATGTGCCAGCATTTGGCAATTCTGTTCACAGGCTTTCTCATCTCTCCCATGGTACCTTATATGCCATAGCTGAGACTACTGCCTGTGGGGTCAGGAGCCCTCTCTCCAGATGCTTAAGCTTAGTCTGGATGTTGGGAAGCTTTGAGAGACATGAGACCGATTTTATTCCATATCTTGAATTACTTTTTTTTTTTTTTTGCTTTTGATAGTTTGCTGATTTTAGGGCAGCTTTATGGAGGCCCGCCAGGAGGCAGGATGTAAACTGATCTCTGGCTAAAGAGCCATCCAGATTATTATAATCCCAATGTGGGTCCTGATTGTAAGCTCATTTGCAAGCATCCTAGCCTGCTTCTAGACCTGTCTGTGCTTCTTAGGGTAGCTGAGACAGGGTGACAATAAGAGTGAAGGTGGGAGCCACAGTTGGGCGGTAGTGGCCCACCCAATACCAGAGAGCAGAGTGGAGGTCAGATAAGCAGAGGTCCTTTGGAGTCATAGATTCCTCAGGTTCAGGTTACATGTGGGCAGGAGAGAAAGAATCAGAAAGGGAGGGCTCAGAGCTTAGGTTAAAAAGTTTGGGGATAAGGTAACTTTTTATTTGCTCATTCATTGGCAGAAGTTAGATAATTCCTGTGAATTATCAGGGTCCAAGCAGCCATTACGTGGCCATATTTACTGGTATCTAAGGACATTTAAGACATTTCTCAGAGGAGGAGTGGGACTGAAAGGAGGAAGCCTTTATTTCCCATGACTGCAGCTGAGAGAAAAAAATAAAATAAATAGGATCCAAGACCCCAGTCTCAGGCATCCCCGAGGTTAAGGAAGGATCTGTGAATCAGCACAAGTTATTCCACCCTTCATCAAGGAAGGGGTAAGGGTTGGGGGCGTACATACCCAGAGGACCCCCGGGGGCCTGACAGCGAGAAATATATCTCAGATTATAGTCATGGGACATGGCGAGGAATTGGAAAGGGAAATCTCATCAATCTGGGCAGCTGGTGTGTTGTGCAAAGCAATCCAGTGGCCAGGCAAATGAAAAAAGCAGGCAGTCATAGATCAAAGAAACCTTGGTACAAGTTCCCTGACACAGAGTGCTGGGGGAGCCTGCTTTGTTGGTTTTAATCTGGTGTTTTTACTCTTCAAGGAAAAGTTACAAGGCATGACAAAACCCATTATCAGAGCCAAGTTTTATTAGGAGAATGGAGGAACAAAAGAGAGCATGACCAGGCCTGCGGAAGACATATGCGTGGAGAGAGAGGTTGGGAAAGGATAAGAAGAAAAAGGAGAAGGAGAAGGAGAAGAGGGGAAGGAAAAGAGGGGAAGGAGGAGAAGGAGGAAGAGGGAGGGGTCTGTATCCCACTTCTTTTTTTTTATTATTTTTTTTATTTTTTTTTAATTGTTTTATTTTATTTTATTTTTTTATTTTACAATACAATTCAACTTTACATATCAGCCATAGATTCTCCCCGTTCTCCCTCCTCCCGTCCCGCCTGCCTCCCCCCCCCGCCCTCTCCCCGCCCCCCCCTCGCCCACCGCCCATTTCCATCACCTCCAGGGCAAAGACTCCCCCGAGGGTTGAGATCAACCTGGTGGACTCAGTCCAGGCAGGTCTAGTCCCCTCCTCCCCGGCTGAGCCAAGGGTCTCTACTGAAAAGCTTTTGTAGAGCAAAGGATATGGTCAACAAGGCAAAGTGACAGCCCACAGAATGGGAAAAGATCTTCACCAACCCCACATCTGACAGAGGACTGATATCCAGAATATATAGGGAACTCAAGAAATTAAACACCAAAATTACCAACAGTCCAATTAAGAAATGGGCTATAGAACTAAACAGAGAATTCTCAGCAGAGGAAACACAAATGGCTGAAAGACATTTAAGGAATTGCTCAACATTCCTAATCATTAGGGAAATGCAAATCAAAACAACTCTGAGATACCACCTTACGCCAGTCAGATTGGCTAAGATCAAAAACACTGAGGACACCTTGTGCTGGAGAGGATGTGGAGCTAGGGGAACTCTCCTCCACTGCTGGTGGGAATGCAAGCTGGTACAGCCACTGTGGAAATCAATATGGTGCTTTCTTAGAAAATTGGGAATCAATCTCCCCCAAGATCCAGCTATACCACTCTTGGGCATATACCCAAGGAATGCTCAATCATACCACAAGGGCACTTGCTCAGCTATGTTCATATCAGCATTATTTGTAATAGCCAGAACCTGTATCCCACTTCTAATGGATTTCCCTATACATGTGTATATGGTCTTACAGAGCTATGCCACACATGCACAGATTGCATGATCACACTGCGTGCAAATTACACGATCATGTGCGGTCCTGCAGCTGGGGGAGTGGCCAGGAATCCCATCACTGGGGATTTGGGATATTATAGATCAAGAGGATGAATTCTGTATATACCTTTTTTGCTATTTCACCTCACAGTCTGAGGAGGAGAGATAATAAAAGAAGGAGAAAAAGTGTTGGACTAAATTTATTAATCACTTTATGCACATTGTATTGTTTACATGTAAGAAATGTAGCACAGTGCTTTGGGATACACATATAAAAAGAAAATGTTAAGAGGAGGGAAGGGGATCTGGGGTTGGTATGTAAAAATGAAAAAAAATAAAAACAATAATAAAAGAAAAGAAAATGTTACTACAGTGAAACAAATTAATGTATCCAGCATCCCCCAAATTATCAAGTTTTGCTTTTCAGTGACAAGAGCAACTGCAATCTACTCATTTGATATAAAACCTATGAATACTGGAATATAAATATTTCATTTGATACTTTCTCTGTGTTGCAAATTAGATATCTAGGCTTATTCATCTTATATATGCTTTGTTGTGTTCATTGATATATATGTCCTGTCTCTTCATCTATAGGTGTATATAAAACTAAATAGAAATAAAATCATATGATATATTGCTTTCCATGTCTAGATTATTCCTTTTATCATAATGTCTTTGAAATTCACACAATGGAAAATAGCAAGGTCTCTTTATATTTTAGGAATAATTATTATTCTATTGTGTAGATCCATCACTGTTTTTTCATCCATCCATTCATAGACAGACATTTACCTTGCTGCTATGAATTGACTCTTGTTGATAATGTTCCAGTGAACACTGGAAATGCATATATTATACTATGATACTTTCATTTTATTGACATATATGTCTCAAGAAAGAATTGTTGTTTCTTGTATTAGTTCTATTTTTAACTTCTTGAGAAAGCTGTCTACTCCCCTCTTTTTTTATAATAGCTGTAGTAATTGACATTCTCACAACAGTATACACCAGTTTCATCAATTCCATTTCCTTCATACTCTGTAGTCCTTATTATCTTTTGATATTTTGGTAAAAGTTATCATATCATAATTACTACTTCATAGAGGTTGGGATTTCTTTGATGTTTAGTCTTGATGATATGTTCAGCACACACTCATTAGTCATTTTTATTTATTCTTTGGTGAAATATCTATTTCTGATCATTTACTTGTCATTTTAATCTATTTGATTTTCCAGTGCTATACTCTTTGACATTATGAATTATGAACATTAAAATCTTATCTATGGGCTGGGCGTTGATGGCGCATGCCTTTAATCCCAGCACTCAGGAGGCAGAGCCAGGTGGATCTCTGTGAGTTTGAGGCCAGCCTGGGCTACCAAGTGAGTTCCAGGAAAGGCGCAAAGCTACACAGAGAAACCCTGTATCGAAAAACCAAAAAAAAAAAAAAACTTATCTATGGTGATATTTTATTTGTGCTGAAATGTGATTTTATTTGTATGTTAATAAATAAAAGTGCCTGGGGGTCAGAGCTAATAGCAAGCCATAGCAGAAGTCTGGCAGTGGTAGCACACGTCCTTAATCCCGATCACATGACAGGCAGATCTTGGTGTGTTCAAGGATACAGCCAGCATGGAGACACACGTCTTTAATCTCAATACCAACCACAGAGACCTGGAGGTCTGTATAGACAGGCAGTGACAAGGAGGTCATGTGGTTGGGTTTACAACCAATGAGAAGGCAGATCATAAAGTCAACAAAAAGACAAGCACACAGGAAGTAGGTCTCTTGCTCAGGGGAAGGACAGCAGCAGCAGCAGGTGATAAGAAGGTGGTTTTAGTCTCAGCTCTTTGCTACTGCTCTGATCTCTTGGGCTTTTAACTCTGCATTTGGCTCTGTGTTTCTTATTTAATAAAACTGTTAAATCTACACTTATAAGATACATGGCTTTAATTTTTTTTCCAATCTGTAGTCAGACATGATACCATTGAATAATGAAAACACTTTCTGTCAAATATGAATGTTTCCTTTATAGTCTGTTATTTGCTCTGCAGAGGTTTATTTCCTTTTAGTTTGATGAGGTATTTTCATTTATTTATTTATCCATCTATAACATAGACTAATGTCCAAGGGCTTTGCATCATTAGAAATGCATATTTTTTCTAAATACTCTGATATAATTAATTTTGGAAACTTGTTCACACAATATAGAAAAATAATATATAAGGAATATGCAAGTCTTTCTTATATTACAAAGACTCAGAGTTCTTGTCAAGCTTCAGTAAAAATGTAACAATTCTTAAAGCCCATTTTTTGTGAAAGAATGCAAAATGTATGGATATTTACTTATATTCTAAAATATCTAATGAGTCTTTTAGTTTCTAAAGACACAATGACCAAGAGTTGCACCCATGTCTTCAGATATGCAATGAATGACCATGCTGAACTGTTTATTTCTGATAAAGAGTAATAAGTGATACATAAAGATATATTTCCAATAATCTGAAGATCTACAACTCCCTCTACCACAATGGGCTGTTTTACCACAAGACCCTGGAGTTGGAGGCCAGTGGTAAAGGGGTCATGATGACCAGTGAATTCTGAACACCTTTTACTACACACCACCATCAACAAGAACCCATCTTTGTTATCAGACATACACTCAACAAGAACTAATGCTACTCTACTCTGGACACAATGATAGTAGGCACAGTCAGCACTATCCTGCATAGCCAGAAGATTGTGAACTAAGCTCCACAAATCCAGAAGCAATAGTGCAACATCTTTTGCAACAGCCAAAAGTATATATAGTTATAATATTTAATATATTATGTAAACTATATTCAGAATTTGAACTGTTCACTAAATTTTCTTATTTAGAATGACTCAAATTTAGTCAAATCAACTTAACTTTAAAAAATCAGTGACTTTGATATACATGAATTTGTGCTTGGAATTTTGTGAAAATACGTAGCACAAAACACTTTTCAATTAATTCAAAATATATCTAATTCTTACCACTTGACAATTATTTTACTCCATGCTGGTGTGAACAAGGTAATCTCAATTTAATAAAGCAATTGGTTAGATAACAGTATTGTGAACTCCATAATCACACATTATTTTATAGGCATTAATCATGTAAGTTTTAAGTATCTTGCATCTTTTATACTAATTAAATTTCTTCAGTATTTCCTACATTTTTATTTGTATAGAACAAGTTTTGGAGATGTTAAACATATAAAGTTTAATAACTGGGTTTTTCTTCTGTCTAAAACAGGGTTACAGAAGAGGTCAGCTTCTAAATGGAATTCTGCAGTTGAAAATCTCATGTTTTTGTGTGAAGGAGTGAAGGTTCCAGATTCTTGCACATTGCTGATGATAGATGTACATCTGTTTGTATGCAGCTGCAGCATTACTTGCGCTTGTCATTTGATCATTGGATAAACAGATTGAAAATCGTTCAGTTGTGCTCTACAGGCAATGATACAAAGACACCTTTCATCTTTGATCAAATTCAGCTTCATTTTGGCTGCAGTAAGAAATTGTCTTTCCATGTGCTGAAGATTAGAAATGTAAGCAGTTTCCATATTATTGAATCTTAGTGCTCATTATAGAATACCCTAGAAATTGATCAAAATATATTATTACCTCTCAGTGTTTCAAAGAACATATTGTCTAGAAAGACACCATGAGATATTTGTATAAAGTATTTAAAATTTACATCCAAAGCTAAAATTAAAAAATCACCTTCTGCTTAAATTAAGCATTAAAAATTGCTAGCATTTTGATTTAACTGGGTACCTCCAGGAATGACAGAAAAGAGAGAGGTTCTCATCAAATAACAAATCTATGGCCATGCTGCTGATTAAATAGCTAAACCTGGAATTTTTTTATTTAGATATAGTTTTCAGTAGTCAAAATATGTAAGAAATATAGTTTGTAAACTTTAATTATACTTTTTGTGACAGGTACATTTCCATAATTTATATACTTAAAGCACAATGATTTAAAAATAGTTTAAAATCAAAAGTGGAGTCACTTTAAGTTGCACTGTAGTTTTTCTTTTATCCCATGCAAATTATAAAAATACTACCTATTTTCTATAACAATTATACTCATGAATTACAGAATAAGGAATTATGACATAGAGATAAATTATTATAGCACAAGTAGATTACATTCTGAGTAATTATTAGGCATCAGCCAACTAACTGAAATAAAATGAGTAAATGTATGCTTGTAAATCAGTTTCTACCTATGACATTTAAATATATTAGGAGAAATACAAGATGACAAGGATAGAGCAAAGCAGGTTTTCCAGAGGAAGCTTTCCATACTGCATTAATAATAAGAAACTTGAATGGTCAAATATAAATATACTGGCCTTGACTGTTTAAGTATTAATCAGTCATTGACACTATGTACTGCTAAAAATAATGGCAAGATATTCCAAAAGGTGTAATAGTGGCACTTGCATCCTGGGGATAACCAAAAATCATATAGTTGGATGTAAGAGAACTTAAGGGCCCCTCAATAGGATGGAATTTGTGCCTGGTACCATAAATCTAGCCCACTACCTATAGCTGGTAAAGCACAGACCTAGAAGAGAACTTACTACTTCCCCTCACTAACCCAGTATAGTTATTAACTGAATCCTAAATACTTAGCCTTTTGTTCTTTATAGTTTTATGTCAACTTGACACAATCTAAAGTCATCTGAGAGGAGAGAATCTCAATTAAGAAGATGCCTCTATAAGATCAGGCAGTGAAAAAAAAAACACAGAAAGATTATATAAATCGAGTCACCAAGATACAATTTCCACTGCAAGATAGTGTCTTTTTTATGTGACAGAGCTGTAGCCATAAAATTTCAACAACATGATTGCCTAAAAAAGACTTAAAATATAAGAACATCAATTGACATGCCAACATTGATAGGGAAATCATAGCAAGATTTCACTAGTAAAAGAAGAGCTGCAGTTAATTAATGGCTGATGAGATAGAGAGAATCAATCTTTTCCAAGAACAAAGCCCTGATAGGTCAGCAAATCCCAAGAGGTGATACCTCAACATATATGGGCAACAATAAATTATTTCATATAAATGTCAGTCATAATTAAAGAATAATAATTAAAGAATAAAAGGCCATACATTTGAGATAAGTCAGAGAAATAGAAAGGAGGAGGAATGATGTAAATACAGTACTTACATATGAAATCCTAAAAAATGTTTTAAAAAATCATATAAAAACTTAATATTACTATTGTGACCTTTATAACATTGATACATGGACTTTAATAATCAATTAATGTTAGTTGTACATATACATTTTCAGGGATGACTGTTTGCTATTGGATAACCAATTGGTGTGTTCTTCCCTGGGGAAGACTATTTGTTCCCTCTCAGCATTCCTTAGTTGACCTAGGGTTCTTTGTGTAGGTTCAAGGCCTCATGAACTTATGGATTTAGGAATATATATATATAATATGTATGTATATGCATATTATATATATAATATGTATGTATATGCATATTATTCATAAGTGTGTGTACATATACATATGTATATGCTATATATTATATGTGTGCATATATATATACAATTAATAGAAAGGACATCATAAAATTGAAAGAGAGAAAGGAGGTATGTATGAGAGGGTTTGTAGGGATGAAAGTGAAGGTGGAAATGGAGCAATTATATTAAATTATATTATTTCATATATATACACATATTAATCTCAGAAAATAAATTATTTTAGAATAATGAATTAAAAATCAAAGGTTAAGGAACACTATTTTTCAAAATCCTGGCTGGCTATGGTTGTAGCTTTGTATACCATTGAAAATGCTTGATTAATGAATGTTTATATTATATGAAGTTTCAAATGCGACAATGATTTTCCTACACGATGTCTTTTCTTACTTTACTTTTTCCACTTCTGTTTGGCTACTTTAATCAGAGAATACCATATTAATGTCTTTGTCTCATCTAATTTTAAGTAACTTGTGTGTAAATGTTCTTGAACTCATAAAATCAAATGGAAACATTCAAAGTTTGTTGCTTTTCCATATAGTTCATATTTCCTTAGAATCTTCAAAACCTTTATCTCCTTGTCATGTTTTGATTTTAGAAATATCTCTACATCTGTAGAATGTCCCATATTCATATTATCACATAGATCATCATCCTGAATAATACCCCAGAATGGAAGTATTACCTGAATCAAGATACTTATCACACATGTTATATGCAAAATAATCCTGAGGTTTCACATTAGGTCAAGAGATTAGAAGAGAAAAATATTTGTCAATGTTGTAAACTAATTTATCATATTATCGAATTTCCATCTTGATTCCCCAGAAAAAAATATTCTCTCTTCAAGAGTACAGAAGAAAATTATTATCCATGCAAACTTCTACACAATAAACCTTCCATGTGTCTAGTTGGGGTTGTGAGACTGAATTACAGGCAGTGAGTTTTGTATAGAGGTGATAAGAGCAATATTTTGTTACTATTTTGAAGGTACAATACTTGTTCTAGATGTCTTCTCACATGCTAGCATATATATGTTTATTGTATAAGTTACTTTCTAATTGTTGTGACTGAGTATCTGTCAGAAGAACATAAGGCAGGCAGGACTTAGTTTTGGTAATGATTGGAGGGACCACCGTGTATATTGGTAGGGGAATCATGACAGTGTGCATTTGCATGTTTGTAGGAATGTATGGCTGGGAGTTCTCACTTCTTCATCTTTTGGAGGAATAGAAAACAGGGATAGGGCAGAAGCAAAGTCAGACTCTCAACCTCAAAGTCCATGCTGTCCTTAGATATCCACTTCCTCCAACTACACACCACATCCACAGTGTTCCATAGCCTTCCAAAAGAATGCCACAAGTTGAGTGCCAAGTGTTCACACACACAAGCCTCTGGGGACATATTACATCTAAAGTAAAACATTTTATGTCTTGTTTCCATAGGATCATAACCATCTCATAACACAAACTACATTTCATCTAGCTTAATATTTTCACCGAGGTTTCATGTTCTACAACTGTTTAAAACTCCAAAGACTTTTCTGAGACTCAATTCAAACTCTAAACTCTGTAAAACAAAATAAAACCATAACCTCCCCCACACATCACCACCACCACCAGTAACAACAACAAAAGTCAAGGTACAAACTTCCAAAGTAAAATGACAAAGAGTAAAATTCACCATTCCCAAACAGCAACAAGAGGATAACATGAAAACACTGGACTGAAGCAGGGTCAAAACTCAGCAGGATGAATACCAAACACTTCAACTCTGCATCTGGTACAGGATCTCATGTCAACAACTACGCTCCAAAGGGCTTGGGTAATGTCTTAATTTCTTTTCCGTTTCAGTGATGAAATACCCTGATCAAAGTAACTTAAATGGAAAATGGCTTATTTGGGCTTACAGTTCAGGAGGGATATAATTCATCATGGCAGGAAAATATGAGCCAACTGGGAATACACAGTGACAGGAGCAAGAGACTGGTTGCTTCACACTCAGGAAGCGGAGAGCGAACAGTAAGTGGAGCCAGGCTATAAAACCTCAAGGCCCTCCCTCAGTGGCCCACTTCCTCTAATGAGACCTACCCCCCCACATATCACCTAAAGATTCCTCAGCCTTCCTGAAATAGCATCACTAGCTGGGGAACTTATTGACACATATCAGCCTATGGGGAGCATTTATCTTTCAAACCACAACAGGTAGCAACCATCCTCCAGCTTTGTTGCTGGTGGTACATGTGGACTTTTTCTTGGGCTGACTGGCCCCACTCGAAACTTGTAGCTTTCATTTACAAGTGCCCCACATTTCTGGCATCTCCAGGATTCTAGGGTCTCCAATACCTCTGATGATTCACCTTCACAGCCTTATGCACGTATGTCTGAAGAACTTTATAAATGGAATGTAACCCTGTTATACAATGTGTGGCCTCAGTGACTTTCTGGATCATCATCAGTACAAGACTTCATGAACACATCACTCTTTCATTTTTCATGCCTACAAAACCAGCACCATGTAGGTCAGTGGTTCTTAACCTTCCTAATGCTGTAACCCTTTCATATAGTTCTTCATGTTGTGGTGACGCCCCCAACAATGCAATTGTTTTCATTGCTACTGTATAACTGTCATGTTGCTACCATTATGAGTCTTAAGTAAACATTTGATATGCAGGATATCTGATATGCATCCCCTGGAAAGGGTCCTTTGACCCCCCCAAAGGGTTTGCAACTCACAGGTACAGAACCATTGAAGTAAATCACGCCAAGTTCTTCTGCTAACTTGAGATATAGCTTGGCTAGCTTAGACCATGGCTGCAGAGACCACTGAGTGCCATTGAAGATGAACAGGAAGAATAATTTCCTAGACAATCCTGCTAAAGCAGGATGTCGCAGAAGGCTTACTAGTCAAGTTTGTGTTCTTTTACACTGTAAATCAAAGAACAATAAGCACCTGCCTTTGTCTGAATGTTATATTTTCTCAAAAATTCCTCTTTCAAATGAATTAATTCATCATGTTTTAATTCAGCCTAACAAAACTGTTCAAGATACACATAGAAAACAGGCAGACTCTGACAGAAAGTAATATAAATGACTTCTTGCCTGATTTCTGATAGAATTATTGTCCTTCTCTGAAACCTAGTGAGCCCATCCTCCATTGTCCACCTTTCTGCAGGCATTCTGGTCTTATGAGCTCTAACAAGAATATCCCATTAATCTCTGTTTTTAGGAATTAGGGATTTTCTAATTGACAGTTCGAAAAATTTCCATGTTGCCCATAAACCAGTCATGAAGGCCTATAGTCTACAAGTTCAGGTTTATCATAGCAAGTTTCATATTTCTGGCACAAATTTTCTGTTATTAGTTTTTGTTTTCTTTTTCTTGGTTTTATATCACCATAGCCATATGCTTAACAAAGCAACCCGGGAAAAGAATAATTTACTTTGGCTCATGGTTTCATACAATCAATGGTGGCATGGTGGTAAAAGTAGGATAGTACAACTCCTTACAGCCTTGTATCTTGCTGGAACTCAATACAGAGAAAGGACAATTGAAGCCATGGTACAAACCAAAAGTCTGACTTTGAGAGATCCAGGTCCTATATCAACACTCTCCTGGCAAAAGATTCTGAAAAGTGTGACTCATTGTGAATTAAATATTGAAATTTGGAAGCCTAGGTTGGATATTTTGTGTTCATGACAGAGCATTCATGTTCTTATATAGACCACAAGGCTTAGACTAGGACCCTAGGGCATGTTGGTAAGAAACAGAGCTTTCTGATTGACTTTCAGAAAGTTTGGGCTATTTAGCATTATGAATTTTACATGAGTGCCACAAGTGTCTATTGATTTTAATGACTTTTTGGAGGCTTTTGTATCAGTTTAGCTTTTATTCTAATGTGTCAGAGAAGTAATTTTATAAGTTAGGTATACACAGAGAGACAATAATTTTAAATCTAGACTGAATATCTTTGTACTTATTTGGTGTCACTGAAATATTATGATTTATCTGCTGATAAATATGATTATCTTGTTATGGTTCTGCCCAGAAAACTCAAAAGGAGGTACTTATTTATAGGTGATTCTATTTTTGTATTAATATTCATTAGCATTCTTGAGCTATATAGAGTAGCTGCTTGATAAAAGGATAAAATAGAACTCAGTGGGAAAGTAAGATCTTTTGACAAGTTGTAAGGGATACAAAGTAGATAGTGTTTCCTCATTATCAATTTAAAATTGGCAGAAATGTTACCTATCCAGCAAATTAAAGAGATAGCATGTTTGGGCCATTCTGCTGACTCACCATTCTCAGGGCATATTAACCATTCTTTCCCAGCCAAACCAAAATAACCATTTTGTTGTCTTTTATAGAAAATTGAAATTTTTCTTCTTTTTCTTACTTGTGAAATTCATAATAATTAGAAATTTCTGTGACACCATTTGCCTCAGAGACTATAATTCTATCAGTTTACTATGATCTTCAAGTGGTAGCAAAATAGCATAGCATTAGAGTATGCAGGCAGGGTTTAGAAATACGTTCAGATCGAAATCACATGGGACTTGGTGTTTTTCACCTAGACTCTTCTTCTAAGTTCTTTAAATAAGATGAAGGAACATCTTTTCTTTCTATTTTCTGGACTATCAAATGAGTATCCCCATGATTACAGAATGATTATTAGTTTATTTGCAGCTTTTCCATTAATTAAGTGAGAAACAGCAGGCATATTATGACCCACAACATTACAGAGAAAATAAACAGCTGCTACTTTGGAATGCTGAAATCAACATCCTAATACCCCTTAAAATTTCGATAAGCAAAACCTCTTGAAATACCAGAAAACAGCAGTACTTATTCAATTAAGCTATGTTGATAAGCTGAACAGAGGAAAAAAAACCTTAGAAACTATAATTTATTGAGTATTTTAACTTATTTAAAGAATATTTCATATCCCCAACTATCTTTCTTGTTACCAAGACTTGAAATTTATGAGAATGTCTCTGAACAAGTTTGAAGCCTAATTTGTTAGAGCATTTCTTGGCGATGAAGGGGAACATATGTATTAGTTCTTCCCCACTGCTTGAGTAATTGAAGGTCTGATCTCAGCAGGGTCAGTTAGCATTGAATGAGGCAATGATGATGCATGACTTATCTCAAAGTACTCTTTTCCCTGAAATGTGAAAATAACACAAGAGCAGGCAAGTTTTCCATCTTTAAGGTGAAACTTGACTATCTTCACACCTTTTCCTTCAAGAGAAAAATGCATGTGCAAGTACTAATGTTATATTTACTAGCTTGCAACAGCTTGGTAAAGTGGAAAAGAGGAAACTTTGTCCAACTTTAAATCTTCATGTCTCAGTTTACAAGGATGTGCCCTGTTTAACACTGAATAATTAATGATAAATGTTTATAAAAAGAAAGTATCACCTTTAAAATACCCGTGTCTATAAGAAGCTTTACGGTGTTTGATTGTGAATTTTGATATGTTCCCAGCTGTCACTTTTGGTTTTAAGTTACTGAATTCACAACAAGGAAATTTAAATAATAGTATTATATTCAGAAATGAGGAACCCCTTTTTTCTCTGAAATACTTTCTACTAATAAATAAGATTTTTTTCCCAGATATTTTGAGATAGGGTTTCTCTGTGTAGCCTTAGCTGTCCTTGAACTCACTGTAGACCAGGCTGGCCTTGAAAACAGAGATCCATCTGCCTATGCCTCCCAAGTGCTGGGATTAAAGGTGTACACTACCACAACACAGCAGGTAAGAAGTTGTTTTCAAGGTCAATTTAGGATATTTTTAAATCAACAGACACTGTTATTTATGATATACTCTATGTTTTTTACACACACAGTTTAATAACTGAAGTTACCTAATTACCATATTAGCTATAGGACATTTTAATTGTTTTTGGTTGTGAGAACTTTCAAACGCATGATTATCAGCAATTTTGAAATACATTGAATATTATTAATGTACAATAGATCTCTTGAAATTATGACTTCCCTCTATCTTCAATTTTAGGTCTTTTGTAGTGAGATTGTTGATTTATCTAGAAATGCTATTTGTAGCATTTTGAGGAAACTCCTGATTGTTTTCTATAGTGGTTTAGTTTACATTGTCACCAATGCTGTGCAAGACTGTCCTTTCTCCTTATACTCTTTGAACTTAATTTTCCTTATAACAATAGACTTTCTTACTCCATGTTTCTCCTGATGATTAATAACTTTTGACATTTTATAACTTCTTCTTTTGCAGAATACCTATTCAATTTCTTTGTCTATTTTTGATCCAGACATTTGTTTTCTTACTCTTGGGTCATTTGAGTTTCTTGAATATTTTGAGTATTGTTTAAACCAATTCCATTGAGATTTCTGAATATATTTCTTCTAATATATTTATAATTATAATATAATATTTATAATTTCTTTGAATATATTTATAAGGCCTTGTATTTTAAAATAGTTCATTTGTTTTGAGTTTATATTTATGGAAAGGTATGAAATGAAAATACACGATTTTTTCTATACATATAGTTATCCAGTTCTCCTGGTATCATTTATGAAATTACTGTCCTTTTATTTCCTTTTGATAATTAATATGTCAAAATTTAGTTTGTCAAAATTCTGTTGCTTACAACAACAGGGGTAAACATCTAGACTTACTATCCCTGCTCTGTGGAACCATGTGCCTCTTTATAGGCCAGTATTAAGCTGATTTTGTGGACTATGGTTTTCTGTATCTTATAAAATGACCAAGTAAAGGTTGCAATTCACGGAATTTGTTTAGTGTATTATAAATTTTTATTTCTATGCACAGAATTAAGCTTGTATCCCATGTATAACTCCTACTTGATCATGTTCAATGATCATCTTAATATGCTGTTGAATTTAGTTACTATTATTTTGGCATGGCTTTTTGCTACTATGTACATCATTAATAATGGCCCATATTTTAAAATTTCCTTTTTTGAATAGTTGATTGGCTTTATTATCAGAGTAATGTCAGACTCCAAGTATAGCTTAGGGAGGATTCTGTATCCATTAGTTACTTGGGGTTAATTCAGAAGAATTGTTTATTTTAGCATTCCATTGCTCTGAAAATAATGATGTCTTTAGATACCTTTTAAAATTTGTGCTAGATATTATTTATTTCAACATTTTTTGTGGTATTTAGCTATTTTTTGTAATTGATTTTCAGTAGAATTTATCTGGGAACTGAGAACAGACAGATTATCGTTTCTATTCTTTAATATTATTTAAAGTTTTGTGAGCGATAATATGATCTGTCTTATTGAGTGTTTCTAACAGATTTTAAAGAATGTGTAACTTTATAGTTTCATTAACTAGTCTAGAGATATAAATTATATCCATTGGATTGTTGGTGCTATTGAAATCAGCTACTTGATTTGTCAAGTTTTATAGAAGGGTATTGAGGTCTCAAAATATTACAGTGGATTAGTCTATTTCTTCCTGTATCTGTATCCCTTCCCCCTTTATTTTGATGATCTATTTTTACTGTGTACACATTGAGAATTTGTATGCCTTTTTGGAAAACTGACCTTTTGTTGTGTAACTTATCCTTGATTATTTTTCTCAAATATTAACATAAGATATTAGTGGAATAAATCTTGTAGAAATGTGGATCTTCTTCCCTTCACTTGATCTTCATGGTGATTTTAGCTCCTAAATTTGCACACATAGATGGCTCAGCAGTCTATCAATTATAATGCAGGCTTTCCTAAACTGGCACCAATTCCCATGGTAGTTTCTACTTTTGGGTTTCCGTTTTATCAAGTCAGAAATCTTTGGATCCAACTGCCTTTCTAACACACAGGATGACCATTTTTTCCTGTGATGTCACTTCTCTAAAAGAGAAGAAGAAAAGCTGGCTGAATTTTCTGTTTTCTCTGACATTTACTTGATAAGAACAGTGCCTATTCAATTTTTGGCATGTATATAAACCACAGGAACATACACTGCATTGTAGGTTTTCAGTGATTTGTCTTTGCATTGTATTCAAAGCCCTTAATATACCTCTGAAGCCTCAGTTTTTATTTTATGAAACTTTGTTATTCAGTTGCTTGTTTTTGTTTTTTTTCCTTAACATTTGACTAATATTTCAGCTAACCTCAATTTAAGGAAAAGTTTGTTTACAGTGACAAGATATGCTTCAAGTCAACTATACACACAACACTGTAACTAAGGTCTTCCAGGAACCCTTAGTTATTTCAATAATAATTCGCTCGCTAGAAATACTGCCTGAAAAAATTATAACCCTGTTTATCTCCTTTCAATGGTTGTCAAGCTTCTTGATTTAAGGAGTTTCTAAACTGTTGACCTTTAAGTAGGCTAGAGAGAAAAAGGGACTCAACAAGGAAAACTTCCACAAAACAGAATATTCTTGCTAATATTACACTGGTTTTCTGGAACTTTCTAAGGTTTCTTTATAAGCCTTTGTTTTTCAGATTTCAAATCATATTGATTGTGACGGTTTAAAACAGCATTCTCATTAATTTATATAAGAGCGGGTTTTCAGAGGTCCTTAGTTGACCATTTTTACAATGATACTTATAATCCTAAGCCCATACATTTGTTTTTCAAAATTCCATTTTGAATTTAAATCCACTCAAAGACCCACCATTGTGACTCTCAAATAGATGATTTAAAAAATATATATTTGTTTACCTTCTTACCATAATAACAAGTCTTTTTCTTTAGAAAGTGCATAGTTCTTTGAAGAATAACACGTGTTATATAGTAGAAATTGTTGATGAGAAAGACATATATTCATACTTTTCCAAATGTTAAAGGATTGGATCTCTATCATTTTTTCTTCTTTGAGTTTGTAATTATGATATAAAATGGCAAAATTGCATCTTTCAAAATAAAATGACTTTTGTTATGATTTATTTCTTCTATTATTAAAATGAATTATATGTAGGTATCTTAGATTAGGGAATTAATCAGAAATATAGCATATAAGTATAACTTCTAAAACATTTTATTTTTATTTATTTGTATATTTGTGTTTGTGTGTGCACTTGTGAATGCAGGTGCAAAAATAAGGGTAAGATGGTATGTCACAGCCCAAGGTTCTGGGGTTCCAGATAGTTGTTAGCCACCAAATATGAATCATGGGAATCAAAGATGGGTCTTCTGAAGGAATAGCACATCTTCTTAATTGTTAAGCCAACCTTTCACCATTATAAATGCCTTTTTATATAAAAAAATTTTACATTGACTTATCAACACTTAAGTGTAGTCAGAAGTTTTCCTGTATTCTGCCCGTCCTGTAGCCAGTCAGACAAGTAAGCACACAGAGTCTTAAATTACTTACAAACTGTATAGCCTAATGGCTCAGGCTTCTCGCTAGCTAGCTCCTATAACTTAACTTATTTCTACTAATCTATAAGTTGCCACATGACCATGCCTTACAGGCACTTTCACATTTTGCTTCTCCTGGCAGCAACTGGTGTCTCTTCTCTGCTTCTCCTTTCTTCTTCCAGTTTATCTGCTTGAATTTCCTGCCTGCCTCTATGCTTCCCTGCCATAGGCCAATACAGCTTTATTTATCAACCAAACAGAGCAAAACATATTCACAGTCTACAGAAAGGCATCCCACAGCACTTAAGAACTTGGCAAAAGCTGAAGAAACAAAAGAGAAAATGATGGTGTGGGCATGGTAAGTGTGTGGAATTATTATTTTAAATAACACCTTAAAATGTGAAATGCACGATATTAGGAATCTGAATTATGATAGTTTGACTATTTTTGGAAAGAAATGTATATCAAGAAACTGCTAGACTTTTGGTACTGGAGACTGCTACAATTTTAAATTGTCCTCACAATACTTAGGAGAGCAATTAGTTGCTATGTTTCAACAATTCGTATAGTGTTTTGGTGACTCATCTCTTGTTCTAATTGTTTTAGTTAATTTGCTACTTATCCATCTGCTCTCTTTCCCTATTCCCCATGTGATTGGTTTATTCTCTCTTATTCTCTGGGTCCTATTTACTAGTTAGTATTGCTTAACTTGGAGCTTATATGTCCATCAGAGTTAATATAATAGTTTTATTTCATCTTTAGAACAATCAGCTCTCATTTGTACTTACAGCACTGTAGTGAGAAAAAAAAAACTTTGCATTAACAAAGTTTTCAAATAAAAATCTAGATAATAAAATATTTAACTAACTGAAATATTTGTAATTGTTGAATCACTGTATATTAGTTATTCTTAAGTGTAATAAAAAGAATGTATTTGGCTATTATCTTAAATTTGTAGAGTCAAGTGTTTAGTGACTTTTCCTTGTGAGACATGAGTATATGTGTGCTCACATACTTATAGAAACAAGAGGTCAAAGAAACAGTTCCACCAACACTCAACTTGTTGAATCAATGAGATTATTGGATTTACTTACAAGTCATAGGTGAGAAGGTGCTTATAAAAGAAAGGTTCAAAGGCAGTTGCATCACTGAAAAGCCTATCCCAGCCATGGATGATAACTCACAAGACTGCATTACTGGAGTTTCCTGTACAACTTGCAGGCAGATTGCTCAGTTGGAAATTCTCTTCTCCCTAGCAATTATTATTATTTATTTAACATTAGGGAAGAACTTATGAATATTATAGTTTCAGAAACTACCTGAGACGTGTGAGTTGTTTACTTTCTGAGTTTTGTAAGTTTTTGTTTAATTATTTGGTCTTAGGGACCTCTCTCCAGAATGGAGTGTTTCAATTTCCAGGAAATTGCTACACAACACCAAGTATTACTCGGCTAAATGACATAGACTGTACTACTTACCATGTTTGTTTCTGGAGTGAAAGTTCAATAAAAATGGTTGCCACTCTGAAAAGCCTCTCTATGTGTTTTGGAAGAACTGATTTAAAAAACTGTACAACTGATACTTACACACACAAGTGATACATAACCTAAAAATATAGAGGGCTTAAGAAGGAGGGAAAAGGAAAGGGGTAATGATGGAGGGAGCACAAGGAGGGACAGATTAAACTAAGTGCTATTTATAGGGTCATATGGAAACCTAATACAGTAGCTACTTCCTAATATATATATATAATATACATATATATCATATACACACATACACACACACACGCACACACATACATATATATGAAGGTGCTCTAATGAAATTATTCAAATAACAGGGAGACAGAGCCCCAACTGGACATCTCTCATCACCAAATGAATTCTCTAGTTTTGAGAATGAGTTACATCTAACTGAGTTGCTTAAAGGGTCCAATGGGAAACCTCAAACAACCTAAGCTATTGCCAAGGTTATTGATTGCTCTCTCAAAACTGACTATAATGTACTATTGTGAAAGGCAGCACCTAAATAACTCACTGAACACACACACACACACACAAAAATTGACCTGGTGTCTACCTAGTACCTTCACCCATGCAGACTTATTCATGGTACTGGAAGGCACTCTGCAAGCTACCAAAGGAGAAAGGTAAACAGCAACTTAGCTACAAAGTCTTTTTATATACAATGGTGACCTATCTAAAAGATGTATTATTGCATTAGTGGCACAAAGCTTGTGGGAGGAACCAACCAATATGCGATTGCATTTCAGGCCTATTCCTTGAGATGGCACCAATGCTCTGGAGGCCAAATATCTGAGACTAGACAGACTAGGATCCTAGAGAAAACCAAATACTACTATTTAGCTAAAGGTATGTAGCAATAAAATGACTACTCATGACATTCAGCTATATTCATAGATCAGTGTCTTACTCAGCCATCATGAGAGAAGCTTCCTCCTGCAATAGATGGGAACAAATACAAAGACTCACAGTTGGACAATGTGCAACATGGTAAGGAGGGAAAGGGATCAAAATCGTGCAGACTTCTGTTTTGGGTCACTTGATGGATGCTGGTTGTTTTAACATGGGCCCCATGTTGGGAAATTTAGCATATTTTGTGGATGATACTGAATTAAGTTAAGGACATAATCAAATTTTAGACACTAAAGTAGAACTACCTTTTGAAGAGATCAAGAAACTCTCCCAGAACAATATAGCTTACATTAGTGACCTGCCTCAGATTTTGATAGTATAAAATATAAATTTACATAAGATTTTTCCCAGTGTGAATGCAATCTCTTAAAGGTTGTAGCAGAAGCTGAGCTTTTAAGATTACTTGCTACTATTAAAGATGATCCAGGTTCCATTCTCAGCACCCACACAGCAGCACAAAATTATCTGTAACTCCACTTCCAGGAAATCTTACATGCCTTCTGGCCCCTGTGGTCACCAAGCACACATGTCATGCACATATATATGCAAGCAAAACAATGGATTAAATCCCTATTGTTGAAGATAACCTGCACTTCAGAAACAAGATCCAGTGACCTCAAACTATATCTTACTTGATAGCCTTCTTTCTGGGGACTAGCATTGATAATACTAAATGTCACTACAAAACAAAACTGCAAATAGTTTTATCCAACTGCACTGCCAATGAACCACAATAAAAACCCTAAGGATTGTGCATGAGAGCAATAGAGGCACTCATATATTAGAGCAACCAACATTTTTTTTAAATTAGATTTAAAGCCTTCTCAAGGAGAAGAACATCATGCCTGGTACTGGAAACTTAACCAACTACACAGAGCTAGTCAAGTCATGGATCCTAGAGGAAAATCTACTATTGCCATTTTGTTAAACTAGTATAATTCCTAAGTGCATTCTAAATTTTTATTCTTTTTTTTTTTGGTTTTTTTGAGACAGGGTTTCTCTGTGTAGCTTTGCGCCTTTCCTGGAACTCGCTTGGTAGCCCAGGCTGGCCTCGAACTCACAGAGATCTGCCTGCCTCTGCCTCCCGAGTGCTGGGATTAAAGGCGTGCGCCACCACCGCCCGGCCTAAATTTTTATTCTTATACTCACAGATCAAGTGTAGCTCTCACCTCTCATTAAAGAAACTCTCTTTAAAACAGACAAGCCAATATAGAAAACAACTGGAAAATAAATTCAGTGAACAAGTGATTGTGGAGTTCACAGTTCTGGTTGATAGATCTATTATAGAACTCTTGTGCATAAGGCTCAGGAAAAGTAGGAAGAAGGTACTAAAAGTTATAAGAAACAAAGGAAAGATGTAAGAATGTGTCTTCTGGAAATGACAGGGAAGCTTTACCCATGATGCCTCAACCACATGGCTATCTAAAAAAGACCTGAACAAGTACAAAAGCAATATTCATGCTAAAATAGGAGGGGAGAAAATTTTATGAGTCTCCATCCCTAAATGAAGAACTATAGGTAATTAAGGAATGCTAAAGGAGAACTTGTCTTATCTAGGGTTCTGCTTCCAATTGATAATTCAGTACCATGTGATCATCCCTGAAACTGTATACACATAAGTAATATTAAACTGACTGATCAAACTGTATTTATATTATGTATAAGTGTGTGTATATGTGTGTAATTAAAAAGAGATCGATATTTTGAGAATAAACAAGTGGGGTGCATGAGAGATTAGAAGGAAGAAAGGAAAAGGAAAAAATATATTTTAATTTTTAAAATGTTTTAAAGAAAAACATAAAATAAAAATGAAGTTGTAGTCATCGTGACACAATTCAAGATTTTTACTTATTTTATATGGACTTTATTAATGAGCTAATGCTAGAATAAGTTATTCATTTGTATACTTTCTTGCATATATACCACTGGAATATGGAGAAAGGAAGACAGTAATTTTTTTGTTTTAGTTATTCAATACATTACAAAAGCATTTTAATAGGAACACAGAAATATAATAATTACAGAAGCAGAAATTTATTAGAATAGTTTTCAGAACAAAGTAGATGGTTGAAGATATTTGTATTCCACTTTATTTAACATATTCTTTAATCAGAAAGGAACTATGTGGTGATATTTGATTTGTGCTCTAACAAATAAAACTTATCTGGGAATCAGAGGACAAAGCTAGCCACTAGAATAGACATAGAGGCCAGACAATGGTGGCACATATGCCTTTAATCCTATCACTTGAGAGGCAGAGATCCATCTGGATCTCTGTGAGTTCAAGGTCACACTGGAAACAGAGCCAGGCAGTGGTGGCACACACCTTTAATTCCAGGACTTGAGATCTCATGTCTTTGCTTGGGAAGGACACATGTCTTTAATCCCAGAAAGTGATGGCAGGAAGCAGAAAGGTATATAAGGCATGAAGACCAGGAACTAGAGGCTTTTGAGCAGTTCAACTGAGACCCTCAGGGCTGAGGACTCAGAGGCTTTCAGTCTGAGGAAACAGGATCAGCTGAGGAGTTAGCAAGGTGAGGTTGGCTGTGGCTTGTTCTGTCTCTCTGATCTTTCAGCATCAACCCCCCCACCCCCCAAAAATATCTGCAGGGAACCATGTCCATGCATAACAGCGACTTTGCAGTCTCCAAAAAGAGGATGAACCCCCACAAGGATGATTTGCTTAGAAATGATAACACCTAAGCTGACAAACACCACCCAAAGAATGGCTTTGTACTACAAACTGCTCAGGACAATTTCAAGATGGCTAGCTGAGATGATCCAGCTTTGTAGACTACTTGAACAAGGACTTAAGACAAGTCCTACACTTTCCCATTATACAGAGACTGGCCAAATTATATAGCTACCTCTCCTAGGACTTGACAATTAACTCAAAATTTTCCTTTTCAGGATCCCCTAAAGATACCTTATCCCACAAACAGCAGGAAGTAATTTTAAGACCATGATGCCTACATTCCCAAGAGGTGGAGTAGGTGCTTTTTGGTTTTTCAATGGGTTATGGATAATTGTCATTGTTTAGGATGGTTGGTTACAAGTTATTATTGTTAATGGTCAGGGAAAAGGCTAAACAAAGGAGATTAGATTTAAGGTTCTTGTTTGAAAAAGAAAAAAAGAAAAAAGATTTAGATAAAAGGAAGATTATTGAATCTACTCTGAAAAAAAGATATAGAAATGATGAATAAAGGGTAGATTATTGAATCTACTCTGAAAAAAAGAGAGGATATATATATATGATATAAATAAAAAGTTAGATTATTGATTCTACTTTTGGAAGGCAACTACTAGTTTTAAAATATTTTACATTGCATTGGATTTTTATATACTGTATACAAATTATGTATATTCATACCAATTTCAGATTGATTTTGTTAGAAAATATTGTACATATATTTCTAATCTCTTTCAATGTATTGTACCTATACAGTTCATTTAACAATGTAATGCAATTGCTAGTCCTTGAAAGTTATTATTAACAAATAATTAGGATATAAGGAAATGCAAGCTAGTAGTTAGTCATTACAATCGAAATTGTAGTCATATTAGGTATATTTTCAAGGTCAAGGAGAGATACATAGACAGGTAATCTTCAAACCCTTCAGAGATCTGCAGAATATGACATTTAAGATGTTTTAATAACATAGATTTTTTTCCTTTCTTATGACAATGAAACACAGATCATCCTGGCAGCACCAATCTACTTCAGAGAAGATGATGGGTGTAGCTAGAGTTTTCCTACTGGGCCCACAGTCAGGACAAATCTCTGTCACCCGCCAGTCCCACAGCCGCTCAGACCCAACCAAGTAAACACAGAGACTTATATTGTTTACAAACTGTATGGCCGTGGCAGGCTTCTTGCTAACTGT